>PVJC01000581.1:0-118275 GCA_004026665.1 Murina feae
CAGCCATTTGAGCATCCTTATAACCATTACTCTGAATTCTTTCTCTGATAACTTAGTAGCCTCAATTTCATTTAACTCCCTTTCTGGTGATTCCTCTTTTTCTTTCCTTTGTGGATTGCTTTTTTGTCTTCCCATATTTTGCTGTAATGTTTTAATCTTAGCCCCAATTGCTTTGCTACACAGTTTCTTTTGGTTTATGGTGCTACTGGTGTGACCTCTCAGGTCTCCTGGGTTTGGTAGTCTAGTGTAGCTTTCTACCTGAGTTATTTGGGTTCTCTTGATGTAAGTCTGCAAACTGGAAAGGCGCAACTGAGGTGTCTAGAAGTCAGCAGCCTTGGAGGGGATGTCCCAATTTTTGCTGTCTTGTGCCCTTGGTTGAAATCACATATGCCCAGCGGGGACTCACAGTGGCACCCAGGAACCATCTGTTGGGGTGGTGAGGCTTAGGAGGCCTGCATTCTGGAAAGGCGTGACTGTGGTGTCCAGAGTTCTGTAGTTGTGGGGTGAGCAGACTCAGCTTTTGCTGCTATCTCCATGGTTGGATACATGCTATTCCAGTGGCAGTTCACAGAGGCACCTGTGGTGTGTTTGCCAGCAGGGTGTACTGACACACTCTGAAGGGCCCTGGCACTGAAGCCACTGGATTAGTATATGTGGGCAGGTGTCCCAGAAGAGGGAATTCAGTGTTTCTACAGCCCAGCAGTGTACCCCTGTTCATTTAATTGTGTGTCCAGGAGGGCTCACAGCAGGGCACCAGGGCTGCTGTGGAGCAGTGGTCTTGGGAGACCTGCATGCTGGAAAAGCATGAGACATTAGTGTCCAAAGTTCTGCATCTGTCAGGTGGGGAAACTCAGATTTTTCTGATGTGCCTGTGGTGGGCACGCGTTCCCAGTGATGGCACACAGGAGCACCCGTAGTGAGTTTGCTAGGGCAGGCAGGCACACTGAAGCACTCTAAAGGGCCCTGGCACGCTTAATCGAGGCGTCTTTGGGCAGGTGTCCAGGATGAGTGAATTCAGAGTTTCTACTGCCCAGGGGACTGTGTCCCTATTTGTCCAAGATCGGACCCAGTGGAGGCTCACTGCGGCTTCCCAAAGTGCCCTTGAAAGATGGGCTCAGGGAGAGTGAGCAACTGTGGCAGGGAGTTTGCTGGCACTGAGCTCTGGCGCACGCTGAGGGGCCCTGGCACTGAAGTTGCGCAGCTGGATGTGTGTGGGCAGTTATTCAGCCAGAGGGAATTCAGGATTTCTACTGGGGGGCAGTGCGCCTGTGTCTGTACAAAATCACACCCAGCTGGGGCTCACAGTGACTCCTAAGAGAAGTCTATGAAGTGGTGCACCTCGGCAACCTGCGTGTAGATACACGCGAATGTGATGACCTGTGCACTGGAGATGCGTGAATAGGAGGTCGGAGGTCTGCACTGGGGAGGGGGAGGTTGCACTTACTGCTGTAGTCGCGGTGCTCCTGGAGGTGGAGATCCCAAGGTCTGCGAGTCTGTGGGTGGGGCAGCAGGAGTTTGGCTGGAGTGGCAGTGTCTCAGGGCTGTCTGGGTGGTGTGGACACTCTCCCCTTTAAGATGGTGTGGGCTCTACGCCCGAGTCCCGCAGTCCGGGGAATGTCCGCAGCAGTGGTAGTCTCTCCCTGTCCCAGAGAGCCTCATCTGCCAGCCTCTGCCACTCCTGCTGGATTTAACTGTTCTTCACTTACGCACACACACCACACACATCCACACACTCTCCTTTCATCCCCTCACTCACTCACTTCCTATCCTTCACCTCTGTCCTGCCAACTGATCTATTTTTGTTCATCAGTTTATGCTGTTCATTAGATTCCTCATATAAGTGAGATCAAGTGATACTTATTTTTCTGACTGGCTTATTTCACTTAGCATCATGTTCTCCAGGTCCATCCATGTTGTTGGAATGGTAAGAGCTCTCTTTTTTGTAGCTGCGTAGTATTCCACCATGTACCACAGTTTTTTTAATCCACTCATCTGCTGATGGGCACTTAGGCTATTTCCAAATCTTACCTATTGTAAATTGTGCTGCTATGAACATAGGGGTGCATATATTCTTTCTGATTGGTGTTTCCAATTTCTTAGGATATATTTCTAGAAGTAAGATCACTGGGTCAAATAGGAGTTCCATTTTTTTTTATTTTTTGAGGAAATTTCATACTGTTTTCTACAGTGGCTGCACCAGTCTGCATTCCCATTAGGGTTTCCTTTTCTCCACATCCTTGCCAACACTAGTCGTTTGTTGATTTGTTGATGATAGTCATTCTGACAGGTGTGAAGTGATACCTCATCATTTTAATTTGCATCTCCTGGTTAATTAGTGACTTTGAGTATTTTTTCATATACCTCTTGGCCTTCTTTGGGGAAGTGTCTATTTAGGTCCTTTGCCCATTTTTTAACTGGATTATCTTCCTTTTGTTAAGTTGTATGAGTTCCCTATAAATTTTGGAAATTAACCCCTTATTGGATGTATCATTGGCAAATAAGTTCTCCCATGCAATGAATCCTCTTGTTATTTTGTTGGTGGTTTCTTTTGCTGTGCAGAAGCTTTTTGTTTTGATGTAGTCCCATTTGATTATTTTCTCTTTAGTTTCCTTTGCCCTAGGAGATGTACTGGTAAACATATTGCTACCAGAGATGTATGAGATTTTGCTGCCTATGGTTTCTTCTAGGATTTTTACCATTTCGCATCTTACATTTAAGTCTTTTATCCACTTTGAGTTTATTTTTGTGTATGATGTAAGTTGGTGGTCTAATTTCATTTTTTTGTATGTATCTGTCCAATTTTTCCCAACACCATTTATTGAAGAGACTCTCTTGACTCCATTGTATGTTCATGCCTCCTTTGTCAAAAATTAATTGAGCATAATGGCTTGGGTCAATTTCTGGGTTCTCTGTTCCATTGGTCTACATGCCTGTTCTTGCACCAGTACCAGGCTATTTTGAGTACAATGCCTTTATAGTATAACTTGATATCTGGTATTGTGATCCCTCCAACTCTCAAGATTGCTGCAGCTATTTGGAGTATTTTTTTATTCCATTTAAGTTTTTGAAGAGTTTGTTCTAGGTCTGTGAAATATGCTGTGGGTATTTTAATAGGGATTGTGTTGAATCTATAGATTGCTTTGGGTAGCATGGACATTTTAATGATGTGAATTCTACCAATCCATGAACACGGTATGTTCTACCGCTTGTTTATGTCTCCCTCTATCTTTTTTTTCAATGTCCTATAGTTTTCCAAGTACAAGTCTTTTACCTCCTTGGTTAAGTTTATCCC
Source organism: Murina feae (assembly GCA_004026665.1). Taxonomy (NCBI): domain Eukaryota; kingdom Metazoa; phylum Chordata; class Mammalia; order Chiroptera; family Vespertilionidae; genus Murina; species Murina feae. The sequence goes on from PVJC01000581.1 coordinate 3,293, forward strand.
TAAGTATCTTACTTTTTTTTTTTTTTTTGCAATGGTAAATAGGATTTATTTTTATTTTATTTTATTTTTTTAGTTTCTGGGAGTTCATTATTGGTGTATAAAAATGCCATAGATTTCTGGGTGTTAATTTATAATTCTGCTACATTGCTGAATTCATTATTAAATCCAGTAGTTTTTGATGGAATATTAAAAACAAAAAACAATATCCCTTCTATGGGAATAGGGAGGCCGCTCAAGAAGTGGACAGCAAGCTGCAGCTTTTCAAGGAGAATCGGAGGAGGAGGAAGGAGAGGAAGGAGAAGAAGCGCCAGAGGAAGGGGGAAGAGTGCAGCCTTCCTGGCCTGACCTGCTTCACTCATGACAACAACCACTGGCAGACGGCCCCCTTCTGGAACCGTGAGTCCCTTGTTCTTTCTAACTGCCACTTACGACCACCACAGAGACACTGTGACTCAACTCCAGGCATTTAGATGAGGCTTTCAGCAGATGCAACCCGAACTCTGGAATCATCCGAGAGAGGAGCCTCATATTATTTTCCATACTGGCAACTAGAATCATTTTGCCAGAAACTGCTTTTTATCCATTTATTTTTTAGAAATTTGTTTTGGTATTTTGTTTGAAAATGCCGAGCTCTCTCTGGGTTTTTCTCCTGATGTTTCCCACAGTACCCAGCCTCCCGGAAGACTACTCTATAGCGAAACAACTAAATAAGGATGACAACTTTGCCCCAAATATATGTTGTTTCTGCTCTAGTTCAAGTGCGTAGTCTATGTATATAATACAGAAAGTGAAGCTCCTCAAAGGCAAGGTCCATATCCTACTGAGTCAGTCCCCTTCAGTGCCTAGCACTGTGCTTGCAGAATATTAGGGACACAACAAAGTATCTGGTTTTATAGGATTGCTGAGGATATGGAATATACTTGTGCACTTGTTTATTTTAATCCTTATCTGAGGATATTTTTTCCATTGATCTTTAGAGAGAGAGTGGGAGAAAGGTAGGAGGAGAGAGAGAGAGAAAGAGAAAGATCAATGTGAAAGAGACACATCGACTGATTGCCTCCCGCACTTGCCCAGACTGGGGCAGGGATGGACTGCAACTGAGATGCGTGCCCTTGACTGGGAATCGAACCCACGACCCTTCCATCCATGGGCCAATGCTCCAACCACTGAGCCAAACCAGCCAGGGCCACACTTGTGTATTTTCAATGAATGCTTATATTGCTATAGTGGTTTGAGTCACAGAGAAATAGCACCCTAACTTCTGTGGCATGTTATCTGAGTGAAGGCCTGCCATCCCCTGGGTCAGTGGGTCAGTGTTTCTCAAACTGGGATTTGGAGATGTGCAGGAACCCCAGACTATTCTCGGGGGGCAGCGGGGGGGACTGGGGAGGGGTGCCTAGGGCTTATCTGGGCAGCTGTTTGTGTTCCTGCTCTGATGCTTCCTATCTTAGTGTCCATATTTGCATTGAAGTCTACAGTCACATGAAGGCTGAGCAAACTCTTCAAGGTGCAGCATTTAACTTTTAATGTGCTTTCCTAAAGCAGGGCGCTGGGATCCCTGAGGGTCATTCAGATGGCTGGGGTCTGTTCTCCATCAGGCCCTGGGCCAAGCCCTGCTGACCAACAATGAACAAGACATACCTCTTTCTCTGCCCTTATGACACGTACATTCTAGCGGGGGGCTGGGGGAAGGGGGTGGGGAGAATGAGGTACCATAAAAAAGAAAGTGAAATAATTACAAAGTGTGGTGATGCTATAAGGAGGCAGTTATCGACGTTATTTAAAGGGACCATTTCAAGAAGGTGGAGCTGATGGGCCTTTCTGAAGAAGCGACATTTAAGCTGAAACCTAAAGGATTCAGAGAAGCAGTTGGTGTGGAAGGGGTCCTGAGTGGGAGGGGGCAATACCCCAGCCAAAGGGAATAGCAGGAGCGGGGTCCTGAGGAAGTGACAGATGTGTTGAGTCAGGTCTGGCAAGCCCTTCAAAGATGGAAGTATTGGGAAATGTGAAGTTGCAGTTTGCTTGTAGCTCCCATGGGAGGTGACTCAGACCTCTATCAGCTGTACCCATCTGAGCTGTGACCATCCCACCATTTCTTACCCCAACCTCTGCAAAACCTGTGTCTCCCAGACTCTCCTCTTGCTATTGCCAATCTCTTCTGCTCAGAGGATTTAGAGTCATCGCTTAATGACATCCGGTTTTTCTTAGGATAAAGAGCAAAATCCTTATCATGTAACAAAGCCCTGTGTCCACATTCCTGCTTTCCTCCGACGCATCTCCTCCCACGCTCACCTACATCAGCCACTCGGCTTTTCTCTCTCCCTCCCACCTCAGGGCCTTTGCACACACTGGTCCCTGAAGCTCCCTCCCACCTCAGGGCCTTTGCACACACTGGTCCCTGAAGAGTTTTCAGCCCAGCACCTCTCCAAAGCTCTGTGCCTATCACAGACCTGCTCACTCTGAGTTCACCCGTAACGTGACTTCTCACGGAGCCCTCCCCTGTGCCTCGGACGACATAAGCCCCTTTTCCATCCTGCCAGCCCATTTGTTTTCTCCATAAAACCTAACACTTCTGTAATTACACGGTTTGTGTGGGGTTTTCTTCTAAGATTTCTGCTTTTGTTTTTGCTTAACATTTGTCTCCCCGACTAGACTATATGTTTCTTAAGAGACCAGACCATGCCTATGAGATGGACCCCCAACACAAGGAGACGCTCAATACATAGTAGCTGAATAAATAAGTAAACAAAGAAGCAAACCACCTGGTCCAAGATCAAATCAACTCACATCTCACAGCAAATCTGTACAGAAAAGGGGAGTGGGGGGTGCAGGGGAGACTAGTTATTATTACTATCTACCCACAGAGGACTTTTAAGAAAGAAAATGTGAATCTTAGAGCGCAACGATGAGGCGGCATTGGAATGGCTGGCCTGCCTCCGTCCTTTCCTCCTCTCATTCTGTTCTCTTTTCTACCCGCAGTGGGCTCTTTCTGTGCTTGCACGAGTTCTAACAACAACACCTACTGGTGTTTGCGGACAGTTAACGAGACGCATAATTTTCTTTTCTGCGAGTTCGCCACGGGCTTTTTGGAGTATTTTGATATGAACACGGATCCTTATCAGGTAAGCCCGTGCGTTTGCAGCCGGTGGAGGCGATTGAAAATGGAATAAGCAGAACCGGAGTCTAACTCGATCGCCCCGGCCCCTCCGTCCACAGCTCACAAACACGGTGCACACGGTGGAGCGGGGCGTTTTGAACCAGCTGCACGTCCAGCTCATGGAGCTCAGAAGCTGCCAAGGGTATAAGCAGTGCAACCCAAGACCTAAGGGCCTTGACGTGGGTAAGGAAACACCATTCTTTTTTCTCTGTTACCTGGAAAATTCTTCGTGCTTTCACGTTTCCTGCCTTTGAAATGTTTATATGCATAGAAACATACACGTGCAGGGAAATCCGCGCAGACAGTTCCAAACACAGTTTCTCCTCTAAATTTAGCTTTGGGTGCCTGAGTGGAAACTGGAACGCACCAGGAGGTTTGGTGAGCATTATGTCCCGGTCTCTGCCACAGGGCTTGTTAGTAAACCTCGATTCCGGGTAGAAGCATCCCCTGGAAGATGGGATGAAAACGTGGGGATTGATTTGTTTTTGCTGTCGACAGTCATAAGATATACTCTAGGTAAACCAGGAGATCCTTTTTTTTTTTTTTTTGAGAGAGAGAGAGAATTTGGATGGAAGCACTCCATGCCCTGTTTTTGCTGATCACAATTTGGAGCTCCCCCAGTTGGACCCCAGCCCATGCCATCATGCATTGATTTCTCTCGCTGGGATTTTCCATCTGAAATTAGAGCTACTTGAGCCATTCATTGTCTTGGGATCTAAGAGTATCAGAGGGCCGGCGTGGAATCGAGCAGATGTTCCCTCCCCGGTCTGCAGTGCTTGATTTATTTCTCTTTGGCCCGTGGGGATGCACTGTCCATCCCACCATGAATGAGAAGACTTATTTTCTCAGGATTCACATAGAAATGTAAATAGCAGCTGTCCGCAGAAGGAAGGAGAAGGATCGGAAGCTGGCCAAGGCCACGGTGACGGCATAGCAGACCAACCCCAAAAGGGTGAAGAGCTGGGCACAGGCTGCAGGGAGCCATTTGCAGGAACCTCTGTCGTGAGGCTGAGTTTTCTGTGCCCTTCACAGCCTGTGTCTCCGTGGGTCCCGAGCAGCTCCCTGAGTCATTGACTTGAGAGGTGGGGAGAATCCTAAAAGGGCCCACATCCTGCCTGACATTCCCACCACGGTTGGTCTTGAAGGCTTTCGAGACCCGTAAGAGATTGTAAATCCCACAAGAGGGGCCCCGTGTCAGCTGTCCATCAACACCTCTCAGCGCCTCGGGGAAAGGAGTGGCAGCCGGACGAGTCCAGTCCTGACTCACAGACGAGGTCTTTGGTCACTGACCCCACTCGGCTCCAATCTTTTCATGGCCCCTGCTTATCTGTTAACCTTTTCTTCAAATCTTACAAAAAGAAAAAGAAGGGAAAAAAAAACCCACAGAGGCCTGGAAGCTAAAGCAACTCTTAGAGGCGCTGGAAATATTACCCCCAGATACTTCTCCCCCAAGGAGCACAGCACACTTATTGGTGATGACATAACAGCTCTGCTCAGGGAAACCTGACCGGGCGGGTTCGGGGCGAAGGGACTCGCCAGGTGGGCGCAGTTACTGCCCTCAGACTTCACGTCGTCCTCCCCGCTTTCCAGACGGTTCCTAAGGGAGGTGATTATTGGCCCTTTTTTCCAAGTGTTTTGTCTAAAAATAACCAAAATGTAACTTTTACCCGGACTTACACAGACTTCTGGAAGCACTTTCTGGCTGTTTTCACAAGGCCTCTCCTCCTTTCTCTGTCCCACCCCTTTTTCATGTGAAAGCTCTTATGTGATTTACCTTAAACCTCTTTATTTATAGCTTTTGACCCTCACTTTGAACCCAATAGAAAAGCACCATTGGACTTCGGCACTGTCTGTATTAAACGGATTTTGTTTCTTTCTAGAACTTGGGTGTTGTGCATGGGAAATCTATGTAGCGAACGGTTTGACGAGTCCTCCCACTAACATGAATTACTCTCGTATTTTCCTCTATCAGGGAATAAAGATGGAGGAAGCTATGACCTACACAGGTATTCACCCTTTTTTATTCTCCCCGGCAGCTTCTTTCCCAATAACTGCATGATCCAGCCATTTCAACTAATTTCCGCTTCTCACCTCATTGCACAGAGCATAGGTGGGGTGCATGCTTTTCCTAATGGCCCTGGCCACCACCTCGGGCCATTGGTTCCAGATCTGTCCTTTTGTCTTGACATCAGCCCGCTGTCACACCACGACGTCTCGGAGCATTTGCTCACTCCAGTGCTCGTGTGCTTGCTGAGTGATGCTTGTGATCGTGGAATAATGAGAAGCGGGGGCCTGGGGAGCAGGTGGGGGAATTATGTTCCTTGTGGTGCTTACATGTGGATGCGCTGGAGAGGCTTCATGGACACGGGTTGGAGATCTTTATGAGCTATAACGCCAGGAGCACAGCAAGAGTAATGGGGGTCTGAGGAGCACCCTCAGGCTGAAGGGGAGGAAGTGGAGGCGGTTCCTTGTTAGCAGTTCTCAGTGGGCACTGCTGGTGAAAAGCAGCAGGGAGGTGACTCACGAGGCTCTGCGGGAGTTGGTGGTTGAAGAGCAGGGGCTGGGGTTGGGGACGGGGGACCAGGAGTAAGACATGCAGGGAGGTGTCAACATAGCTCGGAGACGATGCTGCCCGACACACAAACTTCCTAAACAGGCCACAGCCCAGTGATCTTGTCCCCCTCTGACCCCCACCCATCCCTCATACCTCCTCACACTCCAGACCAGGGACCCAGATGCCTGGTGGCCATGTCACTTGGTCACCCGGCATCGTCAGCCCTTCCTTGCCCATTTCCCACTCCAAGCATAGACCTCCGGCGGGTTTGTCAGAAAGGTGCCATGTGGGGCAAGACGGCCTGTCCTTACCACCCAGTTTTGGGGAAAGTGAGGCACGATGTGTCGGCACCGATTCATGAATCCTTTTGGGAGAAAAACTTCCATCAAAGGCACGCGGACTTAACTGATGCCATCCATACTGATATCGTCTCAGAAACTAGAGAACATGGTGTTTCAGGCTTCCCTGTCCACCACCCCCTCCTCACCATCCGGCCCCTCCTCTGAGAGGGCTGCTCAAGTGGGACCAGAAGCGACACAGTAGGAATGGCGGTGGGAAGATGTAAACAAATGAAACAGGGAAAGCTGGACTTCAGAGGCTACTTGATAACATTTCTGTATCTCTTCTTTTTCTCCCCTCTCTGTCGTCTCTCCTGTCCTCGATCTGTCCCCACCCCGACCCGCATCACCCGTAGCTCACGTAGGACCGAGCAGAAGAACCCCCTCTTCAGCTGGTCTCACCCGGGATATGGGCTGACGAGGTAATACCCCATACTCCTGCTCTGCTTCTGGGGGCACTTAATGACGCTTCCAAAGGGTGACATGCTAAGTGGCCCTGATGCTGGATATTGTCTTTATGCGCATCGTGTGATGCACTCAGATTTTACAGCTGAGGGGTTTTCCGTGTGGCCTTCTGTGTGTCTCTCCTGGGAGAGGTAAAGGATGTGACAGGTTATTTAGGACACAGTCTGGTCAGAGCTGAATCAGCGTCCTCCATCGTGTCATCCCTGGACACCTCTGAGATGACACCTTTGAGATGAAGAGTTCTTACCTGCTCTCCAGCTGGAGTTAAACATGAGCACCTGGGACTCTCCCTTCCCTCATTCCTGCCGCCACCTCTAAACGGGGCCAACGCCGTCGTTTCTGAGGTTGGCTGGCACAGTTTTGAAAACCTTAGTCCGGGGAGTCCGTCTGTGGTCTTGTGGCCACTGAAAGCGAGTGTGCAGGGTGAGTACCTGTTGCTGGTTTTTCTCCTCAGCTCCTTAGCCCAGGCCAGATCTAAGGATACTGTCTAAGTCACAGTGGCTGGCGTTTCATAAGCCACCATTCCGTCATTGGTGAGGCAAGCTACCTTTCCACGGCTACCGTGTTTCCAGGAAATCGTGGAACAGGGTTACTGAGAGCATTTGCCTGTCACACCTGGGCACTCACTGGTCACCCAAAGGCAGAGTTGGGTGTTACTTTCCCCGCTCGCTGTCTCCTGTGGGATTGAAAGGGAGCAAATGCAGAAGCAGCCACTGTGTGTGTGGAGCTGCCGGGGAGCTGCCGTCCCAGATGGGTGTACAAGCATGCCACCCTCCAGCCACAGCTCTGCTCACGTTCAGAAGCCTTCGCTCTTTTTTTTTTTAATCTTTATTATTGTATTACATGTGTCTCCCTTTTCCCCCATTAACTCCTTGTAGCCCCACCCTCACCCCCACCCCAGGCCTTCACCACCCTATTGTCTGTGTCTCTGCGTTATGCACATGTGCATACAAGGTCTTTGGTGGATCTCTCCATACCACCCACACATCCCCACCTTCCCTCTGAGATTCCACAGTCTGTTCCATGCTTCTATGTCTCTGGATCTATTTTGTTCATCAGTTTATTTTTGTTCATTTGATTCCACCTGTGAGTGAGATCATGTGATACTTGTCTTTCTCTGACTGGCTTATTTCGCCTAGCCTGATACTTTCCAGGTCCCCTCCATGCTGTCTCAAAAGGTAAGAGATCCCTCTTTATCTCTGCTGTATAATATTCCATGATGTAAATAAAGCATGGCTTTTTTATCCACTCACCTACTGATGGGCACTTGGGCTGTTTCCAGATCTTAGCTATGGTAAATTGTGCTGCTGTGAATGTAGGGGTAAAAACATTCTTTCTGATTGGTGTTTTGGGTTTCTTAGGGATATATTCCTAGAAGTGGGATCACAGGATCAAATGGCAGTTCCATATTTAATTTTTTGAGGAAACTCCAAACTGTTGTCTATAATGGCTGCACCAGTCTGCATTCCCACCAGCAGTGTACTAGGGTTCCCTTTTCTCCACATCCTGGCCAGCACTTGTCATTTGTTGATTCGTTAATGGTAGCCATTCTGACAGGTGTGAGGTGGTACCTCATTGTCATTTGAATTTGCATCTCTCTGAAGACCAGTGACTGAGCATATTTTCATATGTCTCTTGGCCCACTGTATGTGCCCTTTGGAGAAGTGTCTATTTAGGTCCTTTGCCCATTTTTTATTGGATTGTCTTCCTTTTGTTTAGTTGTATGAGTTCCTTATATATTTTGGATGTAACCCTTTATCAGATGTATCATTGCCAAATATGTTCTCCCTGACAGTGGGCTCCCTTTTCATTTTTTTAAAAATGGTTTCTTTTGCTATGCAGAGATTTTTATTTTTATGTAGTCCCATTTGTTTATTTTCTCCTTAGTTGTGTTTGCTCTAGATGTATCTGCAAACATATTGCTATGATAGGAGATTTTTCTGCCTATGGTTTCTTCTAGGCTTTTTATGGTTTCACGACTTACATTTAAGTCTTTTATCCATTTAATTTATTGTGTATGGTATAAGTTGGTGATCTAGTTTCATTTTTTGCATGTATCTGTCCAATTTTCTCACCACCATTTATTGAAGAGACTATCTTGACTACATTGCATGCTCTTTCCTTCTTGTCAAATATGAATTGAACATAATGTCTTGGTCAGTTTCTGGGTTCTGTGTTCCATTGACCTATATGCCTGTTCTTGTGCCAGTACCAGGTTGTTTTGATTATAGTATAACTTGATACTCTTATTGTCACCCCTCCTACTTTGTTGTCCTTTCTCAAGATCCTTGTGGCTATTCGGGATCTTTTTTGGTTCCATATAATTTTTGGAGTATTTGTTCTAGATCTGTGAAATATGCTATTGGTAATTTAATAGGGATTGCATTGAATCTATAGATTGCTTTTGGTAGTTGTGGACGTTTTCATTAATTCTACCAACCCATGAATACAGTTTATTCTTCCACTTGTTTATATCTGCCTCTCTTTTTATATCATCCTATTGTTTTCTGAGTACAAATCTTTTACCTCTTTGGTTAACTTTATTCCTAAGTATCTTAAATTTTGTTGTTGTACTGGTAAATGGGATTGTCTGTCTAGTTTCTCTTTCTGAGAATTCATTGTTGATCTATAAAAATACCATGGATTTCTGGGTGTTAATTTTGTATCCTGCTACATTACCAATTGCATTTATTAAATCTCATAGTTTTTTTGATGGAGTCTTTAGGGTTTTCTACATACAATATCATGTCATCTGCTGATAATGGGAGTTTTGCTTCCTCCTTTCCAATTTGGATGCCTTTTATGTTTTCTTTTTGTCCGGTGTGGCTAGGACTTTGTGTTGGATAAGAGTGGTGAAAGTAGGCATCCCTGTCTTATTCCTGTTCTTAAGGAAATGATTTTAGTTTTTGCCCATTGAGTATGATGTTGACTATAGGTTTATCGTGTATGGCCTTTATCGTGTTGAGGTCTAATTTTTCTGTTCCCACTTTGCTGAGAGTTTTTATCAAAAAAGGGTGTGGGATTTTATCTAATGCTTTTTCTGTGTCTATTGATATGATCATGTGATTTTTGTCTTCCAGGTTGCTTATGTGATATATCATATTTATTGACTTGCGAATATTGTACCAGCACTGAATCCCTCAAATAAACCCCACTTGATCATGGTATACGATCTTTTTAATATATTGCTGGGTCTGATTTGCTAATATTTTGTTGAGGATTTTAGCATTTATGCTCATCAGGGATATTTGCCTGCAATTCTCTTTCTTCGTAGTGTCTTTATCTGGTTTTGGAATTAGGATAATGCTGGTCTCATAAAAAAAGATTCTAAGTGTTCCTTCCTCTTGGATCTTTGGAATAGTTTGAGAAGGATAGATATTTGTTCCATAAGCCTTGGTTCTTTAAGATCTTTTTATTTATTTTTTTTTAGAAAACTAATTAGGATGCATTGTTAAGCATGAAATATCTTTAGAAAAGCCTTTGAAAAAATGACAAGCAAACCTGAAGAATTTAAAAGTTGAAAATTCAAATGTACTTTAGAAAATTTCTTTTATACAAGATGGACTAAATAAGAGTTTCCAAACTACCTTCAGTTGTGTGGATTTTCAAAAACGAATCCTTGGGCATATTTAAAAGGTCTTCGAGAAGCAAGTCTGTTTCCTATTCATCTTCATTACTTGTTCATGTGTTTTTTGCTGTGGTCTGTGTGTGTGAGGCAGGGGAGCTGAAAGGCTTCTACTTAACTCACTCTGGTCATTTTGCCTCAAGCTCAGAGTAAGGACACCGCTCAGCAAGTGGCCCCTAAAACTCAGGAAATAATTTTTGGCTTGAGTTAAAAGCAGTAATTTGTGTTGCAAAATAGTGTAAGATCAACAGGGGCCACGTGTTTATTTTTCCCATTGCCTGTGAGAGCTGCGGCTGCTGCTCTCCGGTTGGGATCCAACAGGAGCTCCTGGCGACCATGGTGTGGATCCAGCGGGACACACAGTGAGTGGTTGTGGGGCAGACAGGCCAGCGGACCACATCATGCTCCCACCTCGACAGCTATGCTCCTGTCCACTTGTGTTTGGTTCTTTGATCCATCTTCCCCTAGATCAGTGGTTCTCAACCTTCCTAATGCCGTGACCCTTTAATACAGTTCCTCTTGTGGTGGTGACCCCCAACCATAAAATTATTTTCATTGCTACTTCATAACTGTGATTTTGCTACTATTATGAATTGTAATGTAAATATCTGATATGCAGGATGTATTTAGGTGACCCCTATGAAAGAGTCATTCGACCCCCAAAGGGGTTGTGACCCACAGGTTGAGAACCGCTGCCCTATAGCAACAGCCCAGGCCTGGCAAATGGATGTGGGTGACATAGCTGTGTGTTAGAGGCTGTATCACACTGTGGTTAAAACACATTCGCTGGAGCCAGCCCGGGCTCAAATCCCAGCCTTGCTAGTAAGAAGCTGAGACCAGAGCATGGCATGTATCAAACCCTATCAATGATGGGCGTTATTGGTAAGGTATACCATGGGTAATACAACACTTAAATGAAGAAGAGTGTATGAAAGGGAACAGAGCCCTTCTCGTTTCAGAGCATGCTACCATATTTTATAAGAAACAGAGCAATTATGCATCGTTACCACCACGATCTCCATCACTCATTTCTGCACACAAACCCAGTGTCTGCACCACCGGAAACCCTCAGGGCACTGTCCTGCCCCACATTGCCCTGGCGAAGCTTCCCTGGCGTCTCCTCTCGCTCACATCTCAGGACTCCATGGAGTTTAAGCTGCCTTGCTGGCACTGCTGGGCTTCTCTGTTTAAGGTGCTTGACCAAGAGATGGGTCAAGGCCTGGGGTTAGAGAGGCTGGAAGTGAGGTCAGCCTCCCAAGGCTGTTAGGATGTGGGTCAGGGTCGGGGCCGCCCTGTGCACTTGGCACCCTGCACAGAAGTGTGCCTGGAGGGACAAGTAGGCACGGAAATGCAGCAGGAGCTCTGCTAGACAAGCCATGCCAACTGGTGGCTCAGTCTCTCTCTCTTCACACCACAGGGCCACCCGCTCAAAGGTAATGTTCACAGTATCAGTTAAGATACTGAATCTTCATTCGAGAACAAAGGGTCTCTTTCTACTTGATCGTGTACTTCTGGGTCTTTGGGAGGTTTCTGATGTGTTTTCTTACCTGTGTTGCACAGTTCTTGTTAAGTTTATAAGTACTTTACCATCTTTGTTGCTATTATAAATAGGGCTTTCCTTCATCATTTAAACCTCTGATTATTATTTGTATTTTCTTAATTTGTAGTCCACTTGACCTGTCTTGGATTGAGTATCTCCTATTATTACATTTCTATGGATTTCTCATTGTGTTTTCAATAGATAGCTGCTTCTTCATAAAGCTGGTTGCCCTTTGTCCCCCTTAGGAACTTAAGAGTTAGTATTCTGGTCCTGTCAGTTGCCTTTGAACTTAGACCTATTCAATGTCCCTGTTTCATATTTAATCTTTTATTATCTCTCTAGTCCATTTTTTTCTATATAAACTTTTTGTTATTATTGATTTTAGAGAGGAAGGGAAAGGGATAGAGAGATAGAAACATTGATGAGACACATCTATTGGCTGCCTCCTGCATGCCCCCTACCGGGGATCAAGCTGGCAACCTGGGCATGTGCCTTGACTGGGAATTGAACCAGGGACCTCTTGGTTCATGGGTCGACGCTCAAACACTGAGTCACACCAGCCGGGCTTAATATAAACCATTTATTTTATAATCCCAACACTTGGAACGAATTAAGAAGCAAGACCCTAAATTTGCTGACTAACATCCAAGTTTTCTATCTTTGGGCAGATTTTCCGTGTTCTTTGACTCCCAACTATTACTTGAAACTCTGAATTAGCTCAGTTGCTTTCTGCTTTTCTATTTTTCTTCTCATTTCTAGTTGCACTTTGCCATATAAAATATTTCTTACCTCACTCCTACCTTCGCTTACCCCCAGACCTGATACAGGATGGGGCAAAAATAGTTTTACAGTTGTGAGTATTCAAAGCAGAGTTTTGGTTTGATTTTAAATCTTTATTGTTGAAAGTATAATATATGTCCCCTTTTTCCCCCATTAGCCCGCCCCTGCCCCCCAGCAACCTATTGTCTGTGTCCGTGGGTTATATATCTATGCATAGAAGTTAATTGGTTGGTCTCTTCCCATCTTGCCCTGCCTTCCCTCTGAGGTTTGACAGTCAGTTTGGTGCTTCTATGTCTCTAGTTCTATTTTTGTTCATCTGTTTATGTTGTTCATTAGATTCCACATATGCTCTTATTCACATTTGTCTTTCTCTGACTAGCTTATTTTGCTTAGCATAATGCTCTCCAGGCCCATCCAATGCTGTTGCAAATGGTAAGATTTATTTCTTACAGCTGTGTAGTATTCAATTGTACAGATGTACCACAGTTTTTCAATCCACTCACCTGCTGATGGGCACTTAGGCTGTTTCCAAATTGTAAATTGTTCTATGAACATAGAGGTGCATATATCCTTTCTGATTGGTGTTTCTAGTTTCTTGGGATATATTCCTAGAAGTGGGATCACTGGGTCAAATGGGAGTTCCATTTTTTTTTTAATTTGAGAGGAAATTACATATTATTGCCCACAGAGGCTGCACCAGTCTGCAGAGTTTCTTATTTATTGTATTATTTTGCATACGAATAACTCTAAACCTACTTTTGCCAGCCCCTTATATTGAATGCTCACCACCATTCCTTTTGCGGAGGTTTCCCCGGTGATTGTTTTTGGTGGAATGAAACTCATCTGCTAGCAGACTATTCAAGAAGAGCTGATCTGCACTGTATCCTGTGCCCGCTGACGTGTTTTTTAAACTCTTTTCCTAGAGCTGGTACTTGCAGGAGAGCTCATCTGGACGTAGCAGCCTTGGCTCATACTCTCAGTTCTGATGGAAGGTGGCTTTCCTGTCCTCAGATGCTTGGTTGCATTTACTTGGCAGTGCTGTGTTATACCTTTTCTCACTTTATAGTTTATTGGCAGGGGCATTTTCAGAAGAGAATGGATTCCCTATTATTTTCTGTTATAGTAATTTTGTGTAAATGTAGGCTGCTTTTACAATTCCTAATTTAAGAGGATCTTTTTCTGGCTGTGTAGCCACATGTACTTTTTCATGTTTTTATTCTTTCGGGGGATGGGAGTGGGAAAGATCACATGTCCTCCAATTTTTTGTTTTTATTATTTTCTTGCAGGACCTGAAATTTCCCTTTGGTTTCCTTTTCCCTTTATGATCTGGTTTCCAAAGGGTGTATCTTCCTTCCTCGGTATCCTTTTCTCCCAAAAGCAATGCCTTTCACACAGCCACCTTGATGCGCGCACACTTACGTCCCTTCCTTGGGTCACCTCTGTGATGCACTGACTCTACCATATTTTATACTTCAGGGTGACGTTCTTTCCAGCGATGGTTTCAAATCAATTCTTGGCTCCATCCTCACCTCCTCCTGCTCTCGTCCCGTTTTCTAGGGCTTGTGCCCAAAATGTGTCATCCAGCTCTGCTGAGATTTGGTATTAACTTTTTTTTACTTGCAGGTGATTTGAAGGTTATATAAATGTTCTATCTTCTAGTTAAACTGAGATTTGGGGTTTTGTTTGGTTTTAGTTCTTTTTCCTGCCGATCTGCATTGCTAGTTACTGCATTAACTTAGGCCACCTCTTTAGAACAGTGCTTGGGTACAACTAGGGAAAAGATGCTGTTTTCTGCAGAACTGTGGTTATCTCAGTGATATAGAAAGATCTGAGAGAAAGTGGTGCATTCTCTGAATACTGCGAAAACCACTGATTTATCATAGGATTTTTAGGGCAAAAAGAACAACAACAAAGAAATAGATTTAAGTATTTTAGTTGCATTCAATTTTGTTTTTGAAGTACCAGGTGATATCTTCCTAAGCTCTGCCTAATACTTTCAAATCCATCAATTATCCAGCAACCCCAGAAGAAATAAAGGTTTTATCACACAAGCATTCCCATGTTTGACAGATGACAGAACCAGAACTCAGACTTACACGATTTCATGGTTACAGAGTCGGCTTGAGTAGAGCCAGGGGTAAAACATGAGCCTCTAACTTCACCTAGTCGTAGCTGTTATCACTTGTTTGAGCTTCTTCCCAATTTTGTGTTATCATTCAGTCATTTTTGTACCCTAAGGCCCCTCCTTGATAATAAATCACTAGGGTGAGAGACTCTTCAATGTTATACTTCAAATTGATTGGCTCTGTAAAAACAATGGCAGCTGCTTGTCTGAAAGTAGGAAATCTTTTCTCCACTAATAATCTATCTTCCTCTTTCTTCACAGAGGACAGTTATGGGATGGATGGGAAGGTTAGCCTTCCCAGTCCCACTGCAGACATCAGCGGGCAAGGCCTGGAGGGGTTATCCGGCATCAAGGAAAGCATCTATGAATACAAACAGAACTACAGACTTAGTCTGGTTGACTGGACTACTTACTTGGAGGATGTAGACAGAGTATTTGCACTGCTGAACAGTCACCACGCGCAAAAGAAAACAAATAAGACTACAGCTGCTCGGAGCGAAGGGCTCCTGGCTGTATCTGCTGAGCCCTCCGTGCCGGTGGAGATGGCCTCTGCTGAGTCAAGTGAAGACCCAAGCCCTACGGCTGAGGAAGCCCCTCATTTGACGTTGCCAGCCGACCTTCAAACCCTGCATTTGAACCGACCAACATTCAGTCCGGAGAGTAAACTTGAATGGAATAACGACATTCCAGAAGTTAGTTGTTTGAATTCTGAACACTGGAAAAATCATAAAACTGACCAATGGCTGGAGCATGAAGAGATGAGTCATCTTGAACTTGACCTCAGTGGTGATGACAGGCCAGAGCTGGTACTCAAACTCAACCCTAAGCTGCAGCCCATCAGCAGGCACCAGAAAGGCCTTCCCCGGGATGGTGGTCCAGGGGATGTTTCCGAAGGTCAGCATTCTGACCTGGATTCCAGTCCTCAAATGATCGAAGCGTCCACGTCGGAGCAGCCTAGGAACGCCAGCGGCATGGAGAGCATGTCTAACGAGGTGGAGAGAAGTCACAGGAGGGAGACTGATTAGTCAAAATTGTTACCTTACCCTAAACACAGTATTAACTTTTTATCAGTAAACTAATAAAGGCAATCAAGACAACCAACATTCCTAGCTGCCCTAGGTACCTGCCTTCAGTAGACGTCAGTGCGCATGCAAGTGGACGCACAAGGAACCGGTGCTGTAACTCACTATGCGTCAAGGTGAGAAAGAAAGGTAATTTGTGGATTTTTGTTGGTTTAGTGGACACTAAAACAGTATTAACTTTGGAAAGTTGTAGAGACCTGCATATACAAATGCTACCCAACCAAGATGGCTAGAATTGTGCCTTCCTGCATTTCTGAAACTGGATGTCCTCGGTGAAACTTTCAACAGACTCCCCACTGCCTGCATCCCGTGGTTTGGATTCACTTTTAACCACTGGAATTTTTCAATGCCATCACTTTTAGGTAAATGATTTTGCACTTTGAGATCTAAATGCCATGTCTGTTTGGCTAGTCTTTTTTTTTTTTTTTTTTTTAAACAGGCTTGTCACAGTCTCACTGCTTGCTCTCAGTGTGACAAATTAAAATAGACCCCCCCAGGATGACACACAGTGTGGATCTCATATTAATATATGCTTTTGCCAGAAAATATTGCATGTGGTTTCCCTTGACTTGCTAAAATTGATTAGCAGAAAGGCATGGCTAATGTTAGCAGCAAAAATAAATAAGCAAAACAAAGATCACTTGCTCTCTCTGTGCCTAGCCTCAATGTGTTCATCATATACTTGAGATAGCTAAATTTTTATTTCTTAACAGGATAAAAGGACTGCAGATTCCCCTCCATCTTTGTTTTGTTTTGACCTTATATAAGGAATTTTTCCAATAAAACACACCCATGAATGTTTCAAACGCATGTATGATTAAGACCTTCACCAAGTTGATTTTTTAAAGGCATAGTTCAAAAACGTGTTCTTGAAATCATTCTTGTTTTGTATTAGATTTTTAAATACCAGCAAAAGGATTACCTCGTTGAAAGTTATCAGTATCCTAATCAACTTCCCAGTGATAGTTTAACAGTGATTTTCCTTTTATATAAGTCAAACACATAGGTAAATTATGCTTTCTTTAAGTGTTTAAGGTAAACTCTTTTAAAGATAATTTACAATGGTATAGCTGAATCTTCGATAACTTTAAGTCCTTATTGTAGACTCTGTACATATGTTAAAATTCACTAGCTCTTTATCAGATGTGTGTGCCACCGGCTGAATGACAGAGGAAACATATTTATGGTCATGAATGATATGCTTTGTAAAAAGGCTTCAAGTTATTAAGAAGCATACCATGATGTTTTTTTTAATCTTGTGTAATATTCTGTAATACTTTTATAGAACAATTCTGGCTTCAGGAAAGCCTAGAAGCATTATTTCTTGAAATAAACGGTGTTTAAACTTTACCTGTTTCAGAGAAATGAACTTGACCAAGTTCTTGAGGTACACCCATTCCTTATAGTAAAACTGAGTCCTGATCTCAATTTACATGATTGAATAGTAACCGGAGCAGTAAAAATGACGGAAAGTCCGTGTGTTACAGAACATTCTCAAATCGGGGATCACAGCATTGATTTGTCTCATTGCTGTCAGGAGGATGTGATGGACAGCACAGGAGGACACCCCCCCCACCACCACCAAAGGCAGTTTGGGTTCTTTGGGGGAGACCTAACCACTCTCCAAAACCTCAAGTTTTCTGATAGACAGAGTCCATGCACTTCTTTCTCCAGATTTCCTGAGGACCTTTCCCCCTCAGGGAGAACTGCTAACAAGTCATGTCCAGAAATCTCTGGTAGTAAAGGGGGAAAAAGCAAAGGACTTTGGAAGCTGCCAGTTCAGTCCTCGGATAACTGAGGAAGCCATCTGTATTGTTAGAGCTGCCACAAGAGAACACCACAGACTGGATGCCTTAAACAACAGAAACGTGTTTTCTCACCGTTCTGGAGGCTGGAAGCAAGACCTGTGGGCAGGGCTGACTTCTCCTGAGGCCTCTCTCCTCGGCTTGCAGATGGGTCACCTTCTCGCTGTGTCCTCGCATGATCTTTGCTCTGTTCCTACACATCCTCTCTCACCAGTCACATAAGGTTAGGGCTCACCCTGATGACCTCATTTAACCTTAGATACAGTCACATTGGAGATTAGGACTTCAGTAGGTGAATTCAGAGGAGACCCAATCCAGTCCACAACCCCACCATTTCATCAAGAGTCCCCGGTAATGGTGTTGTCCAAAGGTGCGTCACTGTGCCCTCCTGTAAAATGTGACTAGGCCAAAGGTTGCTCTCCTGGAGAAAATTACATTCTAGTTCGATAACTCTGGGACCAGCTCTGTGTGAACGGTCCTTAGAGACTGAGAGGAGGCTGATGCTCAGAAGGTCTGAGCAAGCGTTCCACCTGCCCATTCCATACGGACATAGAAGAGGAAGAGATTGGCAAAAGCCAGCCCCTCCCCACTTTCTCAACGCATATGCTCATGCACATTCTCTCTCCCCCTCTCTCACACACACATAGGGAAGAAAGGCCATTAGGGGGACCCCCATTTGATTAGGAGTAATAGAACAATGACCATGAAATTGGACCTGACTTCATGGCAAACTCTAATTTTTACTATCTGTATGAGCTTGGAAAAGTCACATAACCTCTTGAAAACAGCTCCCTCAATTGTAAAATGAGAGGTTTGAACTTAAAATAGAAAATGCATAGCATATGTGTGTTCTTTTCACCAAATGTGCCCAGGGAAGACATTGCTGATACGTAGACACTTAGCCATTAAGCCAAGAGCACCCATGCCCTTGGAATTCTCTTGGTGCCCACGTCCGCCTCAGCCAGCTACCACCAACACTGCAGATCTGGTGTTGGCATGCAAGACAGAAACCTGTCCTATCCAAACCAGATAATGACTATCTGAGGCTCCTCCCAGTTTTCTATAAAGAAATCACCTATAACCACCAACATCTGCAGGTATTTTAAGAAAGAAGGAATGAATACTTATCACTCCCATTCCACACCAAACATACCTTTTAAGAAGTTAAAAATTAATGCTTACTTTGCAGGACTTGCTTTACAGCTGATATGGTCTCAGATATAAGAAGGTCTTCCATTTCCCAAATTAGTCCAATTCTGCTTGATAGTTTCAAATTTCATTTTAATAGAAAGCAAAGATCTTCAGTTGATAATCAAAATATTTTGGGCAATTAATACCATGATGTGGTCCAGTAGCCTGGTTCATTGGGTATGAACTTATAGAAGCTGCTATGGAAGCTGCAATAGCCCTCTCGACTCCTTTCCCATCTCTAGCCTCTCCACCTCCAACAGATCCCACACTCACTACCAGCTAAGCCTGTCACTACTGTGGCTCAGGTCTCAGCCTCTGACTCAGAAATCTTCAATGATCACTCAACATCCTCTGTGAAGCTCTAGCCCAAGCATGTCAAACTCAAAGGCTAACACGGGCCAAATAAACAAGGCATGTGGCCCACGGGTCGCAAGTTTGACATGTTTGCTCTAGCCTTTCATCCACCCACCTGCTCCTCCTCCAACTTACCTGTCACTACCAGCTTCCCCTGAGTTGGTACCACCTTCCCAGGTCTGAATTTTTCTCCACTTTCCATCTATCCTCCTGGAGTTTATCCCCACTCGCCATCTCAACCTGTAGAAATCCCACCCACTCTTCAATTTCCATATTATTTGAAGTTTTGCTTTTCCTTCCCATGTAAATTTCCCTGTTCTCCTCCCCGCCCTCCATTTAGCTTTTCCCCCATTTAACACGATCCTCCAGGTAAAGAAACACTAATGTTGTATCAAGTCTGGGGCCAACAGGGTGAGAAAAACTGGCCACATGCATAACCTTGTTCCTTCCCCCATTTCAGACCAAGAAACTTACCTAGTTCCTCTTAAAGGACTGGCTCATGGACTTACTTAGACTCAATCCCTCTGAGCTCCAGTGCTGCGGTGCCGGCCTGAAAGGAACCAAGGACATTTGGGGAGGAAATGGATTGTCTGGCATCAGGGCAAGAACTTGGGGGTGGCTTTCTTCCAGTCAGGGGTGTTTGCAGGGTGTTTGTTCCTCCACCTTCACAGAGCTGACAGGCAGCCATATCTGAGTCTCCAGCCTGGCTCACACAGTTCACTTTGTCCTAGTGATTCCCTGAGACCCTACCCCATTCAATTTGTAGCCCTACTCAAGCTGTTTGCCATATGAATGACCTATCCTGGCTCAGGCTTCAGACTTTGCTAATATCTCTCAGAAAAGCAGTAGCTGGCATCAGCATACCCCATACCTATCAATAAAAGACCCAAGACCCAGCACTAGCACCAGCCTGCCTTACTTCAAAGCTGTGCCTCAGCTGGGCACTCCAAACCCAATACAAGTAGCAGCCACCTGCAGAGGTCTCTGTAGCTCCTGCTGGGTGGCTCCAGGCAGTGGTTGATATCACACCTCCCAGGAGTCCCCAGCGCCAGTTCATCCAGTGGCCAGCTTCAGAACATACCAGATTACAACTCTACACATTCACAAGCAACACACTCAAGGGAAGGGGCAAACTCAGCACCAAAGCCCCATTGAAGCAAGTCCTGCTCCACAGAAGTGTCTCCTACACAGCTGCTCTTCCCCTATAGACACAGCTGGTCCTCACAGCCAATTGGCCTGGGGGTCAATTCCTCCCAGTGATGCCAGCAATAGTTAAGGCTCAACCAAAAGACTGCACACAGCCCAGCTCAGGTGACTGGGGAGGCTGAGCCACTGGGCCCTACAGGACACCTATAGAACAAGACCATTCTACCAATTACCAGGAGATATAGCCACTCTAAGTAATACATAGAAACAAATAGGGAAGCAGCCAAAATGCGGAGACAAAGAAACATGTCACAAGTGAAAGAACCTGAAATCTCCAAAAAAATATCTAAATGAAATTGAAGCAAGCAAACTAGATAAGAAAAAGCTAAAGGAGTTCATCACCACTAAACCAGTATTACATTAAATATTGAAGGGCATTCTAGAAAAGAGAAGAAGAAAAAATGATAGAAAATGTGAACAATAAAATGGCAATAAATATATATCTATCAACAATTGAATCTAAAAATCAAAATAAATGAACAAGAAATATAATGAGTCCTAACTGGTTTGGCTCAGTGGATAGAGTGTCAGCCTGCAGACCCAAGGGTCCCAGGTTCGATTCTGGTCAAGGGCATGTACCTTGGCTGAGGGCACATCCCCAGTAGGATGTGCAGGAGGCAGCTGATTGGTGTTTCTCTCTCGTGGATGTTTCTAACTCTCTATCCCTCTCCCTTCCTCTCTGTAAAAAATCAATAAAATATTTTTTTTTAAAAAGAAATATAATGAACAAAGTAAACTGATGAATAAAATAGAATCAGATGCATGGAAACATGGAACAGACTGACAAATATCAGAGGGAATGGGGCGGGGTAGGAAGGGATTAACCAAATATCCTATATGCATCTATGTGTTACCTACGGACACAGACAATAGGGTGGTGAAGGTCTGGGGTGGGGCAGGAACTAGGTGGAGGAGGGAAATGAAAGAAGGACATCTGTAATACTCTCAACAGTAAAGATTTAAAAATAATAATAAATAAATAAACTTACCTAATGTGACCATTGGTTAGTATTGGTCAACTCACCTCATTGTGTTGTTGATGTTGAACAGTTTGCCAGCATAATACCTTGGCCTCATACTAAGTGCAGTGTTGCATGAAACAGATAGAATGACTTTCAAAAATCAGATTTTTTTTCCTGCTGGGACATCTCTAATCCCAGATGTTAGCGAAGCACTGCAGAAGGGTAAGTACAAAGGGAGCTAAAGAGTTGAAGTCTCTCGTGCTGAGTACCACCTCACATTTCTGCTGGCAAATGGGAGTGGTGAGCAAAAGTATCTCCAGCCACCACACGGGTCGGCCTCCCAGGACTCTGGAGCAGAATCTGCATCCTCGACCCCATTCCTCTTCTCCCACATTAACTCCCAGAAACTAACAGTTCACATGACCCAGAACCAGAGTGCAACCAATCCAACCAGTAATAGGAGAGAGATGTCAACCACTTCGCCACCTTAAATTAATATGCATGTGTTAACTAAGAGCCCCACGCAACTCAAGCCCTAGGAACCAGAAGAGCCCAGAGATTAGCAGAGCATGTATTTTCCATACTTACCAGTAGATGGCGCTGTAGTGCAACTAAAGACATTTTGGCTGGGAGCCAAGACCTGGCCTCTGGCAGACCTGCCACTGAATTGATTTCTAAAGTAGCTTCACTACCACTTAGACAAGAACACATCTAGAACAGCATGATCCACCGCAGGCTTTCTCTTTCTTCAGTGCCTAGGATCCTAGCCAAGCCAGCAGGCCAATGAACGGTCCTAGCATTCTACTGATTTATATGGATATTATGAGTTGGAACTATGTCAAACTTTGACATTTAAATTCAAAAGTGAGCACCGAATATTGAATGCCTTGCTTTTCAATGACTTTGTGCAATTAAAAATGTTTGTTGGCTCCCACAGGCCCTGTCTGCCCAGCTGACAGTTTTAAAAAGGAGAGAGGAATTGGGTGCTTTTTAATAGCTCTTAAAACACTGAGGTCAGACCAAATCTGGGCTAAAGCAGTAGCTACCTCATCTTTCTTCCCTCATTTCTCAAAAAGAAACTTTTTCCCATGTACTTATTTTTAAAAAAAAACAAACAAACAACACAATTTACAGATTGGTTCTGTCTCTCCCATGAAAGTATGAGATATTACAGAAATGAAAGAGGAAACTTTTGCCTAAACTGCACACAAAATCGTGGAGAGGCTGGTAGACTGGAGCAGAGGGTACGATGTGCTCTTTGCATAGTGGCTCCCTTGATGAATGCACAAAGCCACTGTGAGAAATAAGCATTTATCCAGAAGTCAACAGACGTACTGCACTCCCCCAATAGCATGTATCTTGAGCCACTGTGATTCTTCAGTTTCGCTGTGCAGGGGTGACGAGGTAAGAAAGGGAAATCAATCAGCCGCTCTCCATCTATCCAGTGCTCAAGGCGGCCTCCTAACTATAAAATATAACCCTTCTGTGCTTCGGTCCACGGGTCATGCTGCTACTTCCACACTCCTTTACCTCCTCTCACCCAAAAGTCTCAGATGCCAGTGTCCTTGGAAAACTCTGCCTTCCGGCAGGAGAGACCTGGAAATCCAGTGCTTTTCCCCAAGGGTGGAGTCTGAGCTCATGTTCCTGCTCCAATTTCAGACCAGTTCGTGGGCGCTTTAGCAATGATGAACTCCATCCGTGGAGGTTGGGGAAAGGGAGCTTCAACGGCTTTGTTGGCAGTTTGGACAGTCACTCCTTTAGAAATTATTCGTTTTTATGCTTGAGACTTGAAACTTCCCTTTTATCAATTTTTAGAAGAATGAGTTGGACTCCTTTGGGAAGTCTTCCTAATCTGTCATGGCAAAAAGAAAAAAACAAATACGTACCAAATGCTCACCACTTGCTCCTGTACACATCCAGGATCCCGGAAGTTCGGCAGGGATGTGTGACGGGTTCAGACAACGCAACGTGACAAGTGTCACTGCTGGGCTAAGAGAAAAGGCCTTTGCCTTCCTCTGGGCTATTCTTTTCCTCGCTCAGCAAAGATGACCAACCCTGAAGGTTCCAGATGGTGCAGCTTCAAGACAAGAGAACCTCACCCGAGCTGGTTCAGCTCAGAGCAGAGAGTGTCACCCTGCGGACCAAAGGGTCCCAGGTTCAATTCCGGGCAAGGGCATGTACCTCAGTTGCAGGCTCCTCCCTGGGCCTGGCCCTGGTCAGGGAGCGTGTAGGAGGCAACCAATCCACGTATTTCTCTCATCTTGATGTTTCTCTGTCTCTCCCTCTCTCTTCCACTCTCTCTAAAAATCAACAGGGGGGGGGGACAAAAAAGATGGTAAAACCTCTGTCAGGCTGGGCCCTTGAGGTCATGTACATGGAACAGACCCATAGAACCATGTCACAGAAATAAGTAGCACACTTTTATGCTATGGAGCCACTGAGATTTGGCAGTTAGCATGTTTTTAAGCACAATTCAGCCTATCTTGACTAGCATAAACCTTATTCAAGGCACGAAGTTCTGCAGGGCCAACGTCTGAATTTAAATCAAGCAAAGAACTACTTAAAATTACTACTCTCTGGTGACTCAATGAAAAATGTGCTCCTGCAGGCTCTTAAAACTATAGTCCTAATAGTTGACATGTAGGACATTTGACTTCAAGGCAGAATTATCAGTTAAGTAGGGAGTTCATTACCACTATTTTTCAGAGCAGTGGTGAGCTATTTAATCCAATCAAATGCCCTGGGTCTTCATTGTGTGGAGGGATGATCACACCAGATTCACTGCTTCATCTCTTCAAACAACAAAAACCGTAAGAGACAAACTACTTTCAATCCAACACACTTTATTCTTATTTTTTTAACTTTTTTTCTTAATTTTCAGTGATCAAGTATTCAAGATGTTGTAAACCGAGGTCGATTAGTACATTGACAATAGATTTCATTAAACACAAGGAAATTATACATATTTTAAATTACTCTAAGAGGTCACCAAATAAATATTCATTTTTAAAATTGCAAAATCAGAGTTCTCTATGCAACAACTCAAAACAGCCTTTCATCACAGGCATACATACCTCTACACACAAAACACACACACGCGGAACACACACACCATTAGGATCCTGACACCAGCTGGTTTAACACAGTATCACATCTCTTTAAAGAATTAGTGGCTGACCTGCCTGTTCATGCTTCTATCTGACATTTGGGATTTGGGGTGGAGGTATGTATTTTAAGAGAAATGCTCACTATAAAATCTTATCAATTATTCTTATTTTTCTTTTCTAGATACAAACTTGAAACTTCCTTTGTTTACCCCTTTGGTTTAGCATGACCCTTCAATTGGTTTTAGTTTTTAATATTGTCTCCTTCAATTTCCACATGTAATAGTAGAATACCACAAAAAAGACAACACCTTCCAAACCCTAGTATTAAAAACACCTTACATGGGTGTGCATTTTTAGGGAATAAGAAAAGATTATCTGAAATATTTTCTCCTCTCTCGGAAATTATTTTTAGCATCTGATTATTCTTGCTAAAATAAATATCAAAAGCACTTGAGTTTTTATAGAAAAAAAGGTTCCCCCTTAACACCCCTCATTTTTGCAACATCAAGTTCATGGTTAACTGAAGTGATGAGAGTAATGAGTGTTTGTTTCTGGGAAGTTCAGAATTTCAAAAGCAAAGCGCATGCAGTCCCTTATCAATGAAACGCCGTGGATTCAGTGGTGTGTTTTTGTGGTGAGCATGCGTTATCAAATACTTCTAGCACCAAGACATTCTTTTTAACGTAGCCAGGGAGGGACTTCCTCATATTTGATCTTCTTAGGGCTGAGTGAAAATGAAGTGCTTAAAATAACATACACAGATCGGATTCCATTGTAGCGAGAAGTCTTGGATGGGCACAGCTAGCAGCATCCTGGGAGATGGGGAAAGAAGAGAAGACAGAAAAGATGCAAAGTGCTCAAGGCCGCTGACTTCACGGTCAGCCCTGGCACTCCCTTGGCAGGCATGACAGAGAAAACACGAACACGTGTGAAGGCCACCAACTGGTCTGCATACCAGAGAATCGGCAAACCTGCAGAGTGGGCAATGCTGGGATTGCACCGCATTGAGACGTCTACCTGCTACTGAGACTACGCAGTGTGCACCGATACATCACTAGTTCTACTCGTGTGTCCGTGCCACTGAGGATGTTCTACGAATACACAAAATCACCAAGTAGAACTGGCCTCCACCCTAGGCTTGGACTCTGCCATGTCTCCTGGGCACACTCGAGGATTTCCGTAAATGCTTCAGGCCCATTCAAACTACGAAGCTTCTCCCTGGTGCCCTATGACTGGCACATAGCCAGCTCCCAAAGGCGATGTTCCGGCTTCAAGCCCACCAAGGGATGCAAGCTGACACTGCGGACTGAGGAAGAGTTTCTTGGGGGTGGGAGGGGTGAGAATGGAGGGCTGCCCACACCTCCATCAGGCTCCTCCCTTCTCTGGGGCTGCATTTCCCATGCCTGCTCCTGTTTGTCACTGCACCTTCCGGCGGTCACAACCGGACGACGGTTTGGTGTATTACATATAATGTTCTGTATATGTTTGCTTCACATGTTACACTTTGTACTAGTATATGTCATTTAAACCTTTCATTCGGGAACTTAAACCAATTTTCACCAAAAAAGAAAAATGAATGGAAATGTTACTATCCTGAAAGAGGGGGTGGAAATGCATTCCCCTGACACCCACAAAGCTCAGATTCGGTCAGCCTGAACCTCCCTTCCTCATGTTTCATTTCAGAAAGTCTACTGAGACACAACGTTACCATCAATATTGGTTTGTTCTATATTAAATACACACTAGAAATAAATACTTGAGGTATGTTGGGACAACAAAATGGAGTATAACACTTAGCTAAACCAGTGTAAATTTACCTTGCAGATCTGAACATTCACTTTTAATGTTTCCCACAGACCTTTTTCTATGTTGTGCAAAGAAATAACAACTTCTCTGCTCTTCAGAAACAGTAACATGTCAAAAACTGAAGTGATTTACCTCACTATCGTCTAGTCACAACTTACCTCTGTTAACCAAAACTACGATATGCATGACGTAGTGTAAGAAGTGAGCCACTGCGAGAGAAGCCTGCATCTGAACCCTGACACACCAAGTCACAAGGCAGAGCTGGCTACCACCCTGGGCTTGGCTCTCCCACAGCCAAGGGCACACAGGAGGATTTCCACAAATGCCCACTCCACGGTCCTCAGCCGGTCACTCACTTTACCTCTCAGAGCTCATGATCTGTTTTAACAACAACAACAACAGAACATAGCTATCTTTCAAAGTTATTAAGAGGATTACATGAATGATGCGTATTAAGTCTCTGCAAATACGCCAACACTCAACAAATGCTAACTTGTGTCCTCTCCGCTCCTCCTCTTTTCCCCCACCTTTGTTCTGAATGACTTTTGACTGATTTTCAATAATTAAAGCCACCTACAAAGGATCAGGATTTCATAGTAATAAAAATAACCAAAGAATGTGCTCCAACACCCACCCACCCCCTGGGGCTTCTAAATTAATAGGTGACAGTCGAGGATATAATATTTGCATATTAAAGCCAAATAATAGATTAATCTACAGACTGTATAAAGGAATAAGACGACCTTTTTCCAAAGCAAGTTATTATAAGCTTAAGCTCATGAAGGGTGGCAATTAAACTTATAATAGGACTATAAAGTAACAACCGATGTATTAACAAGCATATAAGAACCTCATATGTACACTTAAATGGTGTCTATAAAATAATCACCTTAGTTGACTACATAATATTTCAGTGATGCTACCAGAGCCCAAACCATTTTGGGGACAACTTTTACTTGGTACATATTCCAAGATTTCAATCCACCATGATTTTTACTACTTATTCTACACTCACCAACAACACATTAATGATATATCTGCTACTTATCAGCATCAGATACTTAAGGCAGTACAATACTAACATTGTGATGTACGACTCATGCTAACTTCTTTGAATTCTGGCCTAATCAAACCCAAAGGACTTCACAGAGTGCTGTCAATGGCAAATGGCAATGGGTCAAATGGTGCCCGAGAGGAAGAACTTGTACCCAGTCACTGATTGCTGAACTGGACGACAGTTCAAGGTCGAGAACAGAGGAGCAGCTCTCTAATTGTACTGGATGACTCCATCATTCCCTCTCTGGAGTTCTGAGAGCGGCTCCTTTTCAAAATACCCTACCAAAAAGAGGGAAATGTAACAGTGGTGGAACATCTCCTCTTAGCTACAAAAAGTGTCATCCCACCACTACTTTCTCAGTGCAGTTTCTTAATGAACAGAGGGCAATTACGGAAACACTACCTCTCTTTCCCCAAGCTATCTTTAGCTCCAACACAAAAGGAAACTTTCTCTTCCAAAGGCTCAAAGATTTTCCATAGAGTGTAAGGGAGAACCCTGAGGCCCCAAAGCAGACACTGGGTTCATCAGCAATATTTTCCAAAGGCCTTCAGTATGTACCATGTTGACTAAAGTTTGACGGACACCAGTGTAGCTACAGGCAACAATGGTTCTAAGACTCAGTCAGACAAGACTGCTCAACAGGAAGTCCCTGTCACCGAGCACTGGCTCCGCCCCTTGGAGGCATCATTCAGTCTGACAGTGATAACCTCTCCACAAACTGCTTTCGACCAAGAGAACCATTTGACTGATGCCATCAGGGTAGAGAGGAAAACAGCCCTGCGCCCAGAAATATTCACACAACCCCATGGGGCGGCCCGTGATGGAGGGCAAGATGTCTGAATCATGGGACAGTTCTGTCAATCACATTCCTTCTGAGGAAGAGCGTAAACCAGCCAAGAAACCATCTCCCAGATTAGCCCTACGTACGCACAGGCTCCTTGACAGCAACAGTGATATTGGTATTTGGACCTCACAGTCCCGCCTGAATCTGAGTTGTCAGGATTCTTTTTCTGAGCAGCCAGCTCCCACGAGTTCACTTACCATCAGTTCATAGTGCTGTCGGAGGCATCTGCCTGAAGAACCAGGGAGGAAGCATTCCGGGTGGCACCTAAGTAGAAGTGGGGTGCTGGGAAGGATCAAGGATAATGAACCCAAAGGAACAGACAAGCCCTCTCTGAGATCACTCCCGGGTGATCACAGCAGGGAGGAATCAAAGGATGGTTGGTATGAAAGGGTTCTGACCCTGACAAAGCTGGGTTCAGTAGGAGAGACCAGTCTATTTTGTATTTCTCAATCACTACTTAAGATCATATTCTAGGTCCGGCCCCCAGATCTCCCTCTTCCTGTATTCAAGGTGATTTCTATACGGGTAAGTATGGCTTTCCTGGTTTAATGACTCAATCTCAGTAGCAACTATAGCAATTTTCTGCACACAGAAAGAGAAGAATACAGATTTGCTAGTGTTTCCAAGCAGATAACTAAAATGATCAGGTGGGACTCAATCTTACGTCTCTGAAATTCCTTTTCCAACTATTTTGAGTGTCAAGTTTACAATTTCTAACTATCCTTATGTGGGTCCTTAAGAGGTAAAAGAATTTCTGCAGCAATTTTTTTTTTTTTTTTTTTTTTTGGATGAGAAAGCCATGAGTTTCTTTCCTTATTATGCATCTCAAACTACGGCTTCTAGCCATATTGTTTAGCACACTAGTTTTAAAGCCCCTGATAAAAGAATACTGGAGTTTATGTTCAGACTATCAGATGATTTTGCAGCCTTCTTAACTACCTTATGATGGGGGCACACAGACTAAAAGAGAATATGTTTCATGAAATGAAGTAGCTTTTCCTTTTACCACCCAATGCATATGGTTCCTGTGAAGCATCTGAAAAATCCTACCTGACTTATAAGTCTGCTGTGGCTTAAAATGCTAGTAACAGTACTTTAAGGAAAGTTGAGCTTCCTCTTTTCAAAAACATATCTGCGTTAGTCTCTGAAAGCAACAGTAACATGCTGCACTTACATTTTCCCGATCAAATTGCATAGTTGAGGCAAGTTCATTTGTGCTTTGTAGCAGAACTCACAGTAGGTGTTCAGATCTAAAAAAAACCGTTGATTTGTAAATGCAAGGCCACGGTCAAGCTCACCGTTGTGTGGAGTGTATGCTAATGAGATGCACCGCCTTTACACTTCCGTGATTTGGTTAACCTGGGCCTTGGCCTTATACCCTATCGGTGCACGAGTGTGAAATGAACATAGCGGACTTGGTACCACGTCTATGGAAGCTCCTTCTTGGAGCGAAGGCGGGGGAGGGTTCTCAGTCTGGTTGAGGTATCCAGCCCTCAGTCCGCAGTGGCTGTGTGCACTGAGTGTTGTTCGTTTGAGGATTGCGTCTTTAGAGCTTAAAAAGGGAAAGAAAGAAAAGAAGGCACGGGTGTTTCTCAAGTCGCCAATATTCAACTCAACCAACAAAAAACTAAAGTCTTCCGTTTTCAAGCGTCAGGAGGGAGGCTACAGGGCAGCAGGGCTCTCCTCCAGCCCCGGGTCCGGGGAGGAACTTATTGCTTCTGGGAAGGGCCCCGGGTAGGTCTGTGCTATGCACTGGATCCCTTTTCGCAGACGAGTCTCTTCATGGAATTCCCCCTGCGTGCCGAAAGCCGGGCAAGACCTGGTCCGGGCATACTTGTCCGCACCGTCCGGGTGGCCCACCAGCTCACTCACAGTGCCCAGGGGGAACTCCCGCCACCTCTGCCTCTGCAGCGCGTCCTCCTTGTATTTGATGGAGTACCAGGCCAGAAAAATAAAAATAAAGCCCACGAACTTGAGGCCGGCGGCCAGGCCAAAGTAGACAAAACGAAATGACGTCACATTGTACTCCCAGCAAGAGCCTTGCACTCCGCATTCCTGTTGCCAGAGCATGCAGGTGGTGTCAATAACTGCTCCAAAATAAATCGGAGTGGGAATGTATGCTGGAGGGGCGGAGGGGGAGAGAAGAGAAGAAACATATTTAGCACATCTGATCAAACAGATCCGTAAATCAGCAAAGTGCTGTGTGTGCTCGGAATCCAGGAGAGGGGAACGGTTTTCTTGTGCTACTTGAGTTTGTTAAATATATGCCATGCCTTATGATAATATTTACTATAGAAATGTTTACTAAATTGTTGATACTTTATATCTTCCAGTTTGCATTCAGTCAGAATGTGTTATTCATGTTTAGGGTCATAAAAATGTCTATTGCTAAAAATGCAATTTGGGAATCCTTTTAAACTTAAAAATCCAATTGTGTCATTAAGTGCTCAAGAGGCTATACGGGAAGCCTTTATGATCCACTAAAATTCAGTACAGTGAGTTCTTGGGTTTTAGCATTAGATGAGGTAAACGTTGTCTCCCGTAAGTGAGAAAACATATTAAACGGCAACTTTATAAAGGCACGTGGGGTACAGAAATAACGAAGGCATAAAATGCACCCCTGAAGCTCAGGAAACATCTGTGATGAGCAGTACTAACTTCATTTTGCAGCCACTCCTTAATCCCATCAGAAAGAACGTCTACCCAAGGAGACCTCCTTCATCACACTCACTCCCCTTGCAGGAATGTGTCCCCATCCCCGACTTATTCACCTTCTGAAGCTCACTCCTCCTTTAAATTCCTGACCCACTCAGATGCCACTACATCCCACTGCCTTTTGTATGTACCTCCAGTTTTCAACTTTCACATGGTAGTTAAACTGTCTGCACATCTGTTACCCATAAGCTCCCTGGTGGTGGGGGCCTACCGTGGATCCTCAATAAGAGCTGGTGGAAGGAAGCAGTGAGGGTAGGAGCAGGGGGGGGAAGGAAAGAGAGGAGGGAGGAAGGGAGACAGGACAGGTGGGCTAATAGCCCAGGGGGCTGTGGGTAATACATTTTTAAATACATTGTGTTCATGTAAAAAGGCATATATTTGCTATAATTAAAAGTTAACATTTTTAAATACTTAAAATTTTCATTTTGTTTAGGAATTTGGGGAAATGGAAATTGGCTTGTTGGCCAAACAGTACTTTTTTTTTTTTTTTTTTTAATAATCAATAGAACTTAAGCTAAGGTTGAATTAAATCATAAAAGCCTGAAATGTTCTCCCTCCTGCCGTTACATGGTCCATCTGCTAACCTCACATCCAGGTCCAATCATCCCAACTTCAGGGCATCAGAGACAGGCCAGCAAAAAAGGAGGAACTATTTTTTTTCCCTTTCCTATTTAACTACTCCTTTGCTAACATTTCCTTCTTTGAAAACAACTTTTTAGTTGTCAAAGAGAAGCATAAGGCATACTTCTTAACTATGTCCAAGTATGGCAGAATTTCCTTTAATCAGCACGCTCTAAAAAAACGGCATCTTCAACGTCTTATGATATCAAAAAAACGAGCCACTCATTGAATACAACCAGAAAGAGGCCTTAAAGGGTCACTGGAAAGTGCTCGCTCTTGGGCCATCAACCACAACACAGGACAAAATAGAAAATTCCAGACAGGATCAAAATTTCAAAGGGTCAGATGATACCATTTTAAAATGTTTCACCTTTCAAAACGGAAATAACAAATTTGAATCAGAAAACTTTTCTGTGTTTCCGTGGACAATGATACTGATTACTGGGGGAAATAGCAGCTGTAGAAAATCAGACTCCCACTTAAGAAAGAAAATATGCCTGCTGATGAGGAAGTCAATTAAAGATACATTGAAATTGATCAAGGGAATGGACTACTTCACACGCTATTTCCCGTGCATTGTCCTGACACACCACAGGGTGGCGCAGTGTTTGGAAAAATCAGAACAATATTCTTCATGCCCAAGTGAGCTCGGCAACTTCCCACGTCAACACAGCACTAAGGAGCTCCTCTTGGTAATCAGACAAGGGCAGTCCCTGTATGTCCATTTGGGCATCTTTTCTTTTTAGAATATTTTCTTTTCTTTTCCTCAGATAGTTACGCTCTTTGCCCAATCCAATTAAATTACTAGGATGAAGAAATGGGATTTTTTACTAACAAAAAGAGCACCACCCTCCATCACTTTCATGCTAAAAGGCCATAAACAGACAAAAACACCAGGATCCTAAGCCCATCGTGACCTCTTTGTTCAATATTTCTTAAAGTACAAAATTCTCTGGGGAATTTAGCCCAAGTTTATATGCACAGTGAAAAAGGAGCTGACCTCAGGTTGTTTTGGTTTTGTTTCATCAAATGACAGAACTGGTCAACTTTTAGTTCAAATCAGAAATTCAGGAACGTGTGCCCTTACCACTAACCGGTAAATCCCTCGCTACTACAATGGCAACAAATGACTTGGCCTGCCACTTTAAAGGGCAGGGAAAACTTGCCTGCCTTCAAAGAGGAACTAAGAGGCACACTTGGAAATGAAGGAACATACCGAGCGTTCGCAATAAAACAAACTGCATTCCCAGAGCAAAAGGTCTCTCCTCATCTTCTACGGACCTAAGGTGAAGGGAAAGAAAGAAACATTTCAAAATCATGGCCATGAGAAAATGACTGTCAAATCAAACCTGCTTAGTGCAGGGCCAGGGGCCAGAGAGATGCTGCGCCAAAGTGTTTAATGTTCATGGCTAAACCGGTGAATAAAGGCGTCCCCAAAAAAGACACCCGAGAAATTCCAATGTACTCTAATCGTTTCTATATTAGTGCTCATGGATGGGCCACACGGTCAGGACTGACAATAAAGAGGAGGCTCTAACTGAGCTTCCCAAATCAGTTCTGTTAAGCACAGAAAGCATTTTATCCTAATTACTTCACTTACTCTCTCTTTGCCTGCATTTTCCTGCACCCCGTGTAGTCTGAAAATTACTCCCGTAATTTCTCAAAGAAAAGTATAGAGAGAAAAGTTTTATACTATACAGTCCAAAACAGCCCGGCCAGTGTGACTCAGTGGTTGAGTGTGGACCCATGAACCAAGAAGTCACCTGTTTGATTCTCCGGTCTGGGCACATACCCAGTTTTCGGGCTCAGTCCCCAGTAGGGGAGTGCAGGAGGCAGCCAGTCAATGATTCTTTCTCATCATTGATGTTTCTATCTCTTTCTCTCCCTCTCCTTTCCTCTCTGAAATGAATAAAAGTATATCTAAATATATGTGTGTGTACATGTTTAACACACATACAGGGAATAAGTCAAAAATCAGAGAAATAATGAATCCTTTCCAACCACCTCATTTTTTTCTTCTTTTCCTTAAACTTATGCTCCAAATAATTCCCACAGGGCAGGAAGATTTGAGTCTAATCACTTTGTAATTATCAAAGATTAAAGGGGCCCTTTTCTGAAGTTTTGGGTTAGATGCCATCTAGTGACTTGGCATGAACACTATAAATCGGGCAGGCATTATCTGGCTGGCTGAACACCTCTTGCAGGATTAAAGGCCAAAGAATAAGATTATTTACCGTCTGTAGAATTAAAGATCACGAATGATTTGTATTATTTATGACGAAGCACCTTCGCCTTGGAGGGTAAAATCACCAAGGACCAGGCCACTCATCATCTTCCCCCAACTTCTTCATTTTCTCAGTCTTTGCCCAACGCCACACACGTAGCTGCCACTCCATACGTGTGTGCTGCTGGAGGCACTGAGTGAATAACCGGCAGGCCTTTGTGTGCTGTCATCTACCTGTCCAGGAAGGAACTGGCCGGGCATCTCATGCAGAATATGCAGGCAAGCAGCCCCAGGGCCTTGCTAAGAATGCCATCTCTGCAGCAGCTGCCCAGCAGGTACCCAGCATGGTGGGGAACGGGGAGCCAGGGAGGAGATGAAGGAGAATAAGGACCCACTCCCTGTCCTGACTCCTTCATGCACCGCAGCCCCAGCCCCTGAAGCTGCTGTGGGTGTGTCCTGGCTTCTGCTGGCTGCCCCCTCCTTCCTGTGCCCCCCACAGCCTTTTCTGCAAATACCAACCGCTGGCTGGAACGTGCTAGTGTCAACATTCTGAATAGGACTTCCATTAAGGCAACTTCCATATTCTCATAGAAGCAAAGAAACTTCTACATGATGGCATAGAAAGCACAGTGTGAACGGAAAAATTACATTTTCCAGCCTGCCCCTCGCGTGCTCAGCGCCAGAATTTTATATGATAGTAACAGGAATGGAGTCAGCGGTTTGCGCTGCAGGCCCAGTGGAAGCTGCCAGAGGTCCTGGAGGTGGCAGCTGTCGGCAGGCTTGGGGATAATATTGTTTGCTGTGGGCAGGAGTGAGCAGCTTCCCTGCCTCCTCTGGGGCCAGGCTTCTTGCAGTGAACCCAGTGAGGGCTTCCAGCTCCCCAAGTAGAATCTCTTAGCGTAGAAGCTTCAGGAACCCCAGGCACCCAAAGAAGTTACACTGAATTACAGACATAAAACCTATCCGCCTAAAGAAGGTTCCAGAGAATGCAGTGTCACAACCTTCCTCTTTCTGACATGTCAAAACTCACGTCGCCTAAGCTGGCCAGGCAAATAGCTGAGTGCTTCTCCTGCGCGATCTAATTGTGTTCTCTGTGCGCCCGACCTGGTCCTGGATCATGTCCTCTAGCAACCAACTCGGCGGAGCATCAACCCAGCCGCAAAGCCGGATGCTCTTCTCACCTGAGCGTTACTATGATGGCGGATGGCTGGGCACATGCTGTGATGAAGGTGACTATGAAAAGAAAAACTAAGAATGGGAAGAGGGTGTTGCAGGCCCGTTTGCACTTCCCAGACACGGCATAGCCATTCTCGTTGAGATAGGTTTTGACGATGACCACGCGGAGCTGACTGCGCTGCCCCACGGTGGGCGGAGTGATCACTTGCCGGCTTTGGACACAGGCGCATTCCGTATAATTCCTTATCTGAGGGACAGATAATAAAGTTCAGTTAGTTGTGTGCCAATCAAAAGCAAAATCCAGCATAAGAATGTAAAGACAACATTTAGTTCAAATGTTCTCCAATAACTCCAGTGAGAAGGACAGAGAGAGAGAGAGAGAGAGAGAGAGAGAGAGAGAGAGAGAGAGAGAGAGAGAGAGAGAGAGAGAAACATTGATGTGGGAGCAATACACTGATTGGCTGCTTCCCATATGCACCCAGACCAGGGATCCAACCAGCAACCTAGGTATGTGCCCTCGCCAGGAATCAAATCTGCAACCTTTTGGTGCAGGAGACCAAACTGAGCCACCCAGCCAGGGCAACTCCAGTGTTTTTAAAAATGCACACTGTTTACTTGGAAATGTCTTCCTCATTGCTAACAATAGCAGTGCAAAGTGCACATCCAACAATACGAAAATCCACTGGTCAAAATTGTTTAAACTTCGACTTTTCTAAGAAACTTTCTACACTCAACTCCAGGACTTTCATATTTCATGCACCCATTTTTTTTTTGTCCGAACTAAATGCAGGGTCCATTGCTCTTTAACCCCTGGGATCTTCAATACAAGACACCCTCAAAATCGGGAACCGAGCCTCGTTTGTTTTATTTGCTTTGCTTGTTTTTAACTTTATTGTGGACACTGTGCTCCCCAGAGGACAGATGAGAGGCCCGGCACGCAACCTGGCATACCCTGAACTCAGAGTAGGACCTGAAGTAGATATCTGCTATGTAAAAACAGGTCATGCATAAGGACTTCTGTTCCAATAATTGTGCATATTGATAGCACTGACTGTTTCATTTACTCAAGGGACTAAAAAGGTGTTTTGATGAAACAGTCAATTAAGCTTCTTGCCTAT
Source organism: Murina feae (assembly GCA_004026665.1). Taxonomy (NCBI): domain Eukaryota; kingdom Metazoa; phylum Chordata; class Mammalia; order Chiroptera; family Vespertilionidae; genus Murina; species Murina feae. Next base: position 39,145 of record PVJC01000581.1, read on the forward strand.
TATGTTGCTTTTACTGAATGCAGCTGAGCCGAATTCACTGCCACGGTGACCTCTCAGTCACTTAGAGAGGCAGTCGGAACAGATATGGAGATGGGACGCTCTGTGGCTGGCTGAGCTCGAGGACTGCTGGCCGCTTTGGAAGGATGAGGGCTGTGCACCAGGAGACTGCTCGCTCGGAGGGGAGGACTTAGCCACCAGAGGAACAGACCTCCTTGTCTCTTCCAACTTGGGGACACACAAGAGCTCACCAATCACAGAATGGGGAGCCAGCAACAGGAATTCTCCATTTATTGCTCTAGTTTAAAACTCAGAAGTCAACTATGACATTCCAGAAACGTGCAGTCAATGGGATAAGCCCTTATCACCAGCCTCCTACAATCTGTTTTTATGCAAAGAATGAAACCAGGCTCGATAAGGAGCTGAGTAGAATATGAAAACCTCTCCCCACAGTATTACAGCCTATGTATAATTCGCAGGGAAGGGAATTCTCAAAATAGCCTATTCTTGAACTGACAGAAATATCTTTACTCTGAGAGCAGAAGGAAAAAAAAAAGTCAGAACCAATAATCTATGAAAAATGCCACTGCTCATCTTCACTGACTCTCAGCAGGGGAGGGACATTCCCATTCTCTCCCGTCAGTACCAGTGTGGTCATCTTGACCTTCAAATCCATCACAAGGGCTCTGTCGTAGGAACACGAGAGGCCCAGCGCTCAACCTTATCAAGTTTCACTGAGTTGGCACCAAATGCAAAGTAGAAGGGAGCTGATGCGGAAGCAAAGGGCTATCCCCACATGTGCCAGTCATCCCTGGGAAAAAATAATGTACTGCAGAACTTTCTTTCCTCTGGATTTGTGTCACAGGTATTTTGTAGGTTATTAGAAGTTTCTTGAAAAGGGGAGACTGAAGTCATGTGTTTGCCTCTGACTTCTCACACATCCTTATCACAGGATGTCAGACTAACCACAGTACAGGAAGCTGTGAAACAGACTCACCCCCGTGCTAAGATTACCACTATTAACACAGCCAGCCAGACAGGGGTTAAAGTACGTAATTCCATCTGATCCACAGACGGGCTCGTACTCATGTGTCTTACAACCACAGTTAACGTTGCAGCTTCCAGTCAGGTTCCTGTGAGGCATGGTGAGAGAGGGTCTAAGAGAGAAAAGAAGCAGATTGTGAGCAACATTTACTAAAATAAAACCGACAGGAAAGTGCTTGAGATCAAGTCACTTGTCCATTTTAGAAAAAATAGTCCCATTAAATCAAAGCTATGGTGCTGTGAAGTGGCCATTCTTGATCATTATTTGTATAACTTTAAAGCAAAACATAAAGGGAAATGTTACAATTTGCTGGTACCACAGATTCAATACTTTTGTATCAAATTATCCATCCTGCCTTCATTCGACCCTCTACCTTGGTGCTATGCACCTGTTCTCAATATCCGGGCTCGACAGTTCTACCCTTAGGTGCTTCATTATATGTCAACACATCCGGGCCTCAATTCCTTTAACTGGAAAATGGAGGAATTACTTCTTGGGGCCATATCAATAACAGCATTACGAGGGCATAAACATGGAATCCACCAATCACAGTTGTCAACACAGGTTCCTTTGGCCAAAAACTTTCATTGTTCTACAATAAATTATCAAAGAAAGCCATGGGACTCCAGAAAATCAAAAGGAAGTGATTTTTCTTCAAACGTCAGGAATTACATCACTGGTCTAATTCAAATAATCTGAGAAGAAAGATGAAACAGTCCCTTCCTCAGGAATGGCCAGACGTAGACCCAGTTAAATGTGGTAGGTTTTGTTTTCTCAGAAGATCATGAGGCCTGAGTCGAATACCATAATACAATACATAAAGCTCTATGTATCCATGCCTAATTCAGGCAACAAATGCAAAAGGAAGAATAAGGCAAGTAAGGATACAGGGCCATGGAGAGGAGTGTAAGGAAATGGCTACGGAAGAGCAGAAGCAGCAGGTCCCATGCGAGACCCAGAAGAATGAAAGGTCTGCAGTGCTCACATCCAGAGAGCACTACAAAGGACCTCTCTCCTTTGCTTTTGTGGCCACCATTTATAGGTGTCACCGATGACATGCTCTCTCCAAAGCCACATGCAGATCCTTCATTCCTCTATCCCTCTACTCATCATCCATCCACTCAACAAACATTTTGGAATGTCTGCTCCAGGCTATAGTCATTATCTTTAATGACTACGTTGAGTAAACCACTCAGTTAGTAGCATAGCCCAACCCAACCCTATGTATTAATCTCTTTTTGTTGTTGTTCCAAGGCTTTTCTCTTGTGGCCTCTTTCATACTTTGGTAACCAAGCCTTGAAATTTTAATGGGACAAATTCATACTGATAAGCAATGTTTAAACCTTATCAAGAAAGCCTTCAACACAATTCACCATAGCTAAGATTTGGAAACAGCCTAAGTGCCTATCAGCAGATGAGTGGACTAAAAAATTGTGGTACATCTACACAATGGAATACTACACTGTGGTAAAACAGAAGGAGTTCTTACCATTTGCAACAGCATGGATGGAGCTGGAGAGCATTATGCTAAGCGAAATAAGCCAGTCAGAGAAAGATAAATATCACATGATCTCACTCATTTGTGGAATATAATGAACAACATAAACTGATGAACCAAAACAGATCCAGAGATAGAGAAGCATCAATTAAACCGTCAAACCTCAGAGAGAAAGTAGGGGAGAGTGGGAGTAAGGGGGAAAGATAAACCAAAGGACTTGCATGCATGCATATAAGCCTACCCAATGGAAACAGACACTAGGGGGGAGAGGGCATGAGTAGGAGGGTGGGGGGGGACATTAAGGGGGGATAAGAAAACATATGTAATACCTTAATCAATAAAGGAAAAAAATCCTTTAAAAAAAGTAAAAGTCAAATAAACCCTGTTTTTCATTAATGTCACTTCACTGAAGAAATTTTACCACACAACTTTGATAATTATTATGTTCACAAACTCTTAGGATCATACAATTTTAAAATTTATATTTAAAATGTGATTTTTAGAGCAGTAGTTCTCCACAGGGACAAATTTGCTCCCTTATCCCAGCTTCCCCCCGCAGGGGGGGTCAACATTTTTGTCACAACCGAGGAGATGCTATTGGCATCTAGTGGGTAGAGGCCGGGATGCTACTAAATATTCCACAATATATAGAGCAGGTCCTTCCTCACAATGAAGAATTAACTGGCCCCAAATATTAATAGTGCTAAGACTGGGAAACGTTGTTCGAGACCTACTACCACATGCTACAGGTGATAAAACATAGGTCTAGAGAGGCCAAGTGATACCCCATCAAGCCAAGGAGTCCTGTGTCAACTGGTATCACGTGAAAAGTATTCTTTCTGCGTCGCTATTGTCTTCGCTGGTTCCTCAATAACTTAATCGCAAGCATGACCAAATAAAACAGCTTTTATATGCCAGCACGCTTAGTCACTGGAAATGACAGGCTTCAAAGACATGCAGTGTGGCTACTATTGCTATTTAGATGTCACAAGGAATTTCTTCTTAGCAGCATGCATTGTGTTCATTTAGGACAGCCACAGACTCCAAACACTTCTCCTTTATGGGCAGGCCCCCTCAGAATAAAGGAATATAAAGATACTATCAACAGCCCTAGTTGGTTTGACTCGATGGATAGAACGTCAGCCTGCAGACTGAAGGGTCCCAGGTTCGATTCAGGTCAAGGGCACATGCCCTTGTTGTGGGCTCGGTCCCCAGTGGGGGGGTGTGCAGGAGGCAGCCGATCAATGATTCTCTCTCATCATTGATGTTTCTCTCTCTCTCTCTCCCCCTCTTCCTTCCTCTCTGAAATCAATTTTAAAAAATTATCAACGGATGTTCAAAACACAGTGGCGACAGGAAGGCAACCAGAGGCACAGTCCTGTGTCACCCTTGCATGTGCTTTTCTCATGAGATCATGGTGTCTGATACAAATAAACGACACAATATGAGAAGCCTTAAGAAAATCAAAAAGGAAGACAAATTTAAATAGCAATAAGAGAAGTGGGCATTCCTGAAAAAGTCACGAGAGGAAAAGGCCATACTGGCACAAAAAAGCAAAGATGCCAACGCAGTTAATCCACTTTATACTGTGCTGATAAAAAAAATCACTTTTAATAATCATAATTTCTAGTTTGATCATCACTCACTCTCCAGAAAATGGACTGCATTATAATTATGGCACAAGTTGTTAACCCTGAAACATTAAGCAACCTCTCTTTAGCCTGACGTGAACCCATCACGGGCTCATAAAATGCACCAGGGCTGCTGCAATGCTGCACTTACCCTTGTGCAAAGGGCTTGCACATCACCTTCCCAATAAGAGAACGCCCTTCTGACAAGTCAGCCTTCCAAACAAAAGGCGCATGTTCACTCAGCGTCAACGTGAGTATTAATTCCAAGCGCGGAACCATGCCTCACTAATAAATGCCTTATAACTAACTGCATGGTTCAAGCTGCAAGCTTGAGAGTCACCTGTGCTGTCTTACTATAAAACTCATGGCATTAAAGAACTAGTCTCTGAAATTAGCCAGTGCAACTTTTTTAAAGAATAGGAAACTATGACAGGTGCAATGGCATGCCCCACCATCACTGAGGTTCAAGGACGAGCCATGGGGAGATAACCAAACAGGAAACAAGACCCAGCTTGCTACCCAACCTTATTAAATGAATCACTTAAATGTTGTAGACAATAATGAAACAGGTTGGGGTTTAATGTGAGTAAAAACCTTTGCCATAAGGCCATCACAGCTGGGTATGTACAGCTCTCAGATCACTCGCTCACAAACTCACACTGTCACTTAATGCCACCCCACGACCTGAAGAACACTGCTAACCAGGCTTTTCTCTCTTGATTACAATTAAAGGAGAAGGGTGCCAGAACCCATGGATTTAGGTAATTCAGATGTTTGTTTTCATCAAGTTCTTACTAATTTCAGCATCATTATGGGTAACATCTCTGAGCAGAGATTGATGCTAGACAGTCATCCTTCAAAGAGGAAGAGTGGCTTTGCATCATCTGGAAGAAATGGGAGTAGAGACAAAACTAGCTTTTCTGGTGCACACTCAGCACTAGACACTGTGCTGGGAGATAGCAGAACCTTTCCTTTATATAATCCTCAAAATCAAAGCTGCGAAGATTTGTTTGAAATATTTGAATGCTGCGAACTAAAAATTGAGGGTAGGAGAAAGAGAAATGGACTTTTTTATTTTCTACCCTCTGAGGTACAGTATTTTAATTTTCAACCATACGTGTTTTACTTTAATCATGCTTATAACCAGGTATATGATTCATATTATCACCAATTTTATATATGAGGAAACCAACACTCAACAATATTAGGTAAATTCCCACAAGGTCACACAGTTAAAAAAATGATGGCACTAGTACTTGCCTTTGAAACAATACAATTTTTGACAAAGAAGTTTAAAGGGAGAGGAGAGAGAAATTCAAGGGGTTTATTCTTAGGATCTCTGTTTACTCAAAAATGCAGAATCCTGGGTTGTCCCATCAGAAAAACAAGATTAGGGTAAGATAAAAACAATTGAAGAAAAAAAATTTAATGGAAAACCATCATGGGGCATAGGAAAGGAAGCTAACTAGAGTCAAGGAAATGGATTGCTCAGCAAAGATGAGGGCCTGCTGCTAAGAGTGGGACTCATGCATTTGTAATGGAGCCAATCAGCACAATTACATAATTTTTGCAGTGGCGCTGGGGGTCCGGATTCACAGGGTTGGCAGAAGAGATGCGGTGTTAAGCAAGGGCTTTAAAAAGGCTTGAGATGACTTGTAGGTAAAAGCAGGTAAGATATTGAGTCAGTCTGCTTCCCAGTCCTTCTGAGGATGCAATAAAAGAAAGATTAAAGGGAATAAACCAGCAAAGAGAAATGGGAAGAGTGACCGCAAACTTCATGGGAAGAGCGCGTAGATAGGCGTGAAATAAGCAGATGCCTCCTTGGAGAGGAGCCGGCCTGCCCCCTGAACCTCCACAAGGCTCCCAGCTCAAAGTCAGTTGATGGGACGAGGGCAAAGGGAGCGTGTGGCTGAAAACAATGGGACTCGTTGAAGATCTGAGGGACATCACTGGGTGCTTCCGTTTTCCTCTATTCACCCACCTCCATCCCTAATTGAGAACCCCGAAATTCACCAGAAAGCGCTTCTCTAAAGAACTTGAAAGAAATTTTTAAACTAAGCTTCTATTCTCGATGTGAACAACTCAGAATAAAATTTTTTCAGTCTTGTATCAGAGGGAGGCAGAGACCATAGCCATCACAATCGTGACGACATAAAATGGCTCCTCCAAGATACTTACCCCGTTGTGTAGGGGATGTTTATGCCTCCGAGGTTAATACTTTCACATCCCACAATGAACAGAGTCGAAAAGCACAGCAAAGACACTCCACTGCAGATCATTGCTAGTTTTGCAGATTCTCTTGCACCAAGTTTCAATTTTTTTATAATGTAGCCTCCTAGGACAATGCCAACCCCAGCACTAGGGACAATAATAACACCTGGAGAGAAGGGAGAACAAGATTAATTTGAAGTAATCAATGCTATTGTTTTCTTTTTGTCTCCCTTTTTAATCACCATTTATCCCCCCATACCCTTCTCCACCACCATCCCCCCCCCTCCTAACCCTTACAATCTATTTGTTTTCTAAATACTGTTTCTACTTACTTATTAGTACTAAGGTAAAGAACAAGCATACTGTAATCAAAATTGGCAGTTATAATAACAGTCAACGGGGATACAGCATAGAGAATATAGTCAATAATATTATAGTAACTATGTCAGGTGAGTCCGAGACATATTGGGGTGATCACTTCATATTTTATATACTCACTATGTTGTACACCTGAAAAGAATATAATAGTGTATGTCAACTGTTATTATTTTAAAAGAAAAATTACTTAAAAATACTGTAATCAATAAATCTAAGTGTGTGATTTTATAGTATAATGTATTTTCAATACGTGCAAATCAACAAGATTCCTTTTCAGAATATTAAAAAACTTTTATAAAGCAACAAAATAAAAACATGCAATCCATAAGAAAAGAAAATTTCTTCACTAAAGAGGAAATCCGGGTTCTCAATAAACACATGCGGGTGCTCAGCCTCTTTAGTAAGAGGGAAGTACAAGTTTAAATCACCTGAGGTTCTTCTCCCCACCAGTCAAGCCGGTAACAATTTCAAAGCCTGACTCCCACAAGCTGGCAAAGACACAGAGCAATGGGCACTCTCTGGTGGGATATAAACTGTGACACCGACTTTGAGAAACAGCTTGGCCTTCATCTGGTAGAGTTGAGGATATGCACATCCTCTGACAAGCAATGCCATTCCTAGATCTATACCCTGAACAAACTGACACACACGGGGACCAAAAGAAGTGTACATGAGATCTGAAGAAATGTAATAGCCAAAAACTGGAAATAAATCAAATGTCCCTTAACAGAAACACAACATGTAGTAAATGCATACAATGGAATGCCACACCACAGCAGTAAAAGTCAAAAACCTACCTGTGCATAACTATGTGGGTGAATGGTGCAAACACAATGTTGAACGAAAGAAGCAAAAACACAACAGAATGTATGTGTGATTGGAAATTTGTATAAAGTGCAGGAATAGGTACAATGAAATGATACTGTTTAGAAATGCATATATTGGTAGTACAACCATGAAGAAAACCCAGGAAGTAATTACCATAAAAGCCAAGATAGTGGGGGGATGGGCGAGATCCAGAGAGGGACACAGGGGGCTCCTGGGGCACTGAAAATACTCCATTCCCTGACTTGGGTAACAGGTACACACGTGATCACTTCATAATTATTCATTATCTCTAAACTCTGTTTAATGCACTCCTCGATGCATTATATTTCACAGTAAAAATATTTTTAAATAGTCACAGTGCCTGCACCAAGAACCTTACAATCCAAAAGAGGACCAAACAAAAAAATTCAGAACACGTTAAAGGAATTATGAAAAGGGACAGGAAAGGAAGTATTCACGTTTCCCCTGGGAGAAATCAGGGAGGGCCTGACAGAAGTGGCAGTATTTGAGCCGACATTTGATGAGATAGAATCTTTGAAATTTGAAAGATGAATCTGTCCAGTACACCAGCACAGAGAAACCATCCTACACACATGAACATGTGCAGAGGCATGAGAAAGAACGGAGGACTGAGCACAGTCCACACAAGCTGGGAGTGTAGAATAAATGCAAGTTGCCGGGAAGTGGTGGGACACGGGGAGGACAGGTAAGGCAGAGTGAGACCATAAGAAATCCTGAACCGGAGGTCAGGTTGCACCTCTGGGCAATGAGACAGCCCGAAGAATTCTGAGCTGGGGTATGGCAGGATGGAGGTGTATGTTACAAAGATAATTTCTGGCCCTGAGATGGAAGAAGGCTTAGATGGACTCAAAACTAGAGACAGAGGAGTGGTCAGGAGGGTGACTAGAAAGCCACAGTCAGGCTCTACACAGACGCACAATAAACTAGTGAAGGAACACAGGGACAGAGAAAGCACTGCACAACCTGTGCAACAAGCAGCTAGAAATGCCTCCCACTGTTGCACCTGGGTCTTAGCTCAGAAAGACCTGGGCTGGGGTATTTATGATGTTTGGCGGATCTCACGGCACAGGCAGAATGTCCCAACAAGACTAAACAAAAACTGAAGGACCAACACCAGAGTCCCGGAGAGCACCAGCATTAATGGGGATCATAAACAGCTGAGCCCACAGAGGACACGGAAAATGAGCAGCCATGGTGGGGGAGAGGAAATCTAGGAAAGATACATGTCCTGAAAGGGGGAAGCTTGGGCTTTGGATTCAGAAAGACTGGAATTCAAATCCTCACTCCACCTTTCATAGCCATGTGATCACACTTAAGCATAAACTTCCGAACCAGACTTCTACACTTTACCGTGGAGATCTACTTTTCACACTAAAATGAATCTGTATCTTGGACACAATATAAACTATAGTTAGTACCATTAGAGCTGTGCCATAGAAACCATGGAAAGGGAGTTTCAAGAAGAAAATGAAGAGTGCCAAATGCCTCTGAGAAGTCCAGCAGGATAGAGACTGAAATGAGTCAACTAAGCCACTGGAGATCTTGACAAGAAGAACTTCCAGGGCATCCTGAAGGCAGAAGCCAGACTGCAAGGGGTTGAGTAGTCAGCCATGAGGATCTAGGGACTGGCATCGGTACTGCCTTCCAGAACTTCGGCTGAAAGAAAAAAAGAGGGCTATGGGTCCACAGGTAGAGTCAGGCCTGTCAGAGTCGTGTCTGATGCTAAGACCTGGAGAGGGCTAAAGCATATTTAACACAGAGTACTGACAAAAATAGAGCAAAAGGGGTGGAAAGGAGAATGTAGAGCAAAAAGGTTACTTCATACCAAAGATTTCCCCCCCACACTTTTTTTTCATGAAGAACTTGAGTGTTTTGTTATTAAACTTTGTTTTTCCAGCAAGGCCCCTACTTCACTGTATAAAAAGAGCACCAGCAAACTCAGTGTATTGCAAAATTAAGATAGTAGTGTTCATCATCTAGCAACTAACTGTAACAACTAACAACACTTTTTTCCACAGACAGTTCCAGTGGAAAGATCATGAAGTATTTTGACCCAAATCCAGAGACTGATGTAAGCAAGTTACAATCTATACTAATAAAAGGGTAATATGCTAATTAGACTGGATGTCTTCCAGACAGCCATCCAGACGTTGTTCCTCGCAAGCCATGGTGGAAGGGGCCAAGGCACAGGTGGTTAGAGGTGACCAGACCAGCAGGGGAGGGCAGTTAGGGGTGACCAGGCCAGCAGGGGAGGGCAGTTAGGGGCGATCAGGTCAGCAGGCAGGCGAGCATTTAGGAGCCAGTGGTCCCAGATTGCAAGAGGAATGTCTGACTGCTGGGGATGGGCTTAAACCAGTAGTCAAACATCCCCCGAGGGGTCCCACATTGGAGAGGAGGCAGGCCAGACTGAAGGACACCACTCCCACCCCCCTTGCATGAATTTTGTGCACCAGGCCTCTAGTATTTTATAAGGCTTAAGGTATATAATATCTTAATATGTTAAGACAGTATGGCCCTGACCGGTTTGGCTCAGTGGATAGAGGTCGGCCTGTGGACTGAGAGGTCCCAGGTTCAATTCCAGTCAAGGGCATGTACCTTGGTTGCGGCCATATGCCCAGTGGGGAATGTGCAGGAGGCAGCTGATTGATGTTTCTCTCTGATCAATGTTTCTAACTCTCTAGATGTTTTTAACTCTCTATCCCTCTCCCTTCCTCTCTGTAAATAATCAATAAAAATATATCTTTAAAAAAGGTAGGATGTTATCCTTGAAATACATAATTTTTATAACTAGATTGTACCATGGATGATTTAAGGAATTCTGAATTTTAGAACTGGAGTAGTCTTGCCTAAAAATCATAGAGTATTGTGGGAAAGATGCATATTGCGTTTATTTGCAATCATTATAAAGCTAAGGGGTATTTTCTTCCAACAGCATAGTTGTAGTTTTTTTCCCACTGGTATTACGAAAAGTTGCTATTTTAAATCTTCCATCCAGCACTAATTCGAGACAACTATGCCAGATCCAGTTGTTTAACACTGCTTTATTTAGGGGTTCCATTTTCACTCCTCGGTAGAGTCTATGTAGTGCTCATATGCTTCTTTTCTCATTGGCTCATCTACTCTGAAGGGTGACTCCGTGTCATCTTGATCAGCCAACCATCTTCATCACGTGGCCTGTTGACGAGGCCTGGATTTTCTGCAAGAGCCGCATTCATTTCAGGGACTTCTCCTGACGGAGGGGAATGGAGTTCACACTTCCCAAAGCACCAAACCTGTCTGGTTTGTTCAGTTTTGTCCCAATTTCAGGCAGACTACAGTAAACAACACCCCCCAAAGCTTCCTGTGCAAAATTGCTGATTCTCGCTGTTCCAGTACCATTTTCTGTTGTTGTCCATTCATGTTTCTCTGTGAACTGACCCCACGAGAGCAGTTTGGGGCCGGCGCGCAGCATCCATGGGGCACTGGCCTCAGGCTCCAGGAAGGAGCAGGCTGCAGACCCCGTGGGATGCGTGCTCCCCTTGAGAAGTGAGGAGAATGTGGGATTACAAACTCAAGTGATCTGATTAGCCCTGGATGGAGAGAGATCCCTGCCTCTGCGCCAGGAATAAGATGGAGGAGGGGAAAAGGGAGGAAAGGAGGTGAGAAGTCTCTAGGTGGGCAGTAGTTTTGCTGTTTCATTATTTTCCCATTATTTTGGGGATATAGTGTAATATATGTTGTGGCCAACCATTTGAAAATTATAGAAAAGGATGAAGGAACAAAAATCCACTGCTTACGTTTTTCCAGATTTTTTTTTCTATGCCTTTTTCCTTTAAGAATTGATAAGACGTTGTCGATTTGGCTTTGCATAGCTTTGGTTTTTCATTGTGTGTGTGTGCGTGTGCGTGTGTTTCTGTATAATTAAAAATAAAAGTAACTCCTAGAGGGAAGGGATCCTGAGATTACCATCGCAGGAGTGAAAAGAGCATGAAATAGCAAAGTGCTGGAGGCTTGGCACGTGGGGAGCACTGCGCATCCAGATGACACCAGACTCCAGAAGCCTGCAGCTGCGCCAGTGCGCGTGAGCGTGGACAGGCTTGCCTCTGCGCGTTCCACCCCCCACAGAAAGGAGCAGACACGGAGGGTTAGCTGCATCGAACATCTGAGCTCTGCCTGGCAACCAGTGCGCGTTTTGTAATCCTCACCACAGTCCCGATTTCATCAAATCAATCACGGCTGCGCAGATGAGGACAAGGAAAGCTCAGAGAGGTGACTTGACCAATAGCGCTCACAGGGGAGGGGTCTCTGGTTCCCAGCTCTGTCCACACCACTGCAGCCTCCTTGAAGCAGCGGGTCCAGGACTCCACCGCCCCACCCGCCTCCCCCCAAAACTGACCAGAGTTCTGTCTGGGCTTAGAGGAGTAGGTTACTAAAGTCTCTCCTCCTCAAGGAAAGGTGCACATGCTATCAGCATGATGAAGTGGGCAAAGCTTTCCATTTAGAATGAAGATGGTACATTGAAACAGTTGCGGTGTCGATGGAACAGCTTATGAGTGATGGGCACTGTGCCAGACCCCCAGGACAACAACAAAGCCAACCTCCACGCCCACAGCTGAGTCAGAATCTAAAAGCAGCATCATTAATTCCATGACACATCCTAATTAGTACTCAGCTCTTAAAAATAGGACATTCGTCATCAGTAAATATGAGCTTACTTCAAACAGACTAAACACCTATTAAAGGCTTCTCCTCATGCCTCCTGTCATCCAGATCTCACCACACCATCAAAACAGAGGGTTCTGAGGACTCACTCACGATAATCCCTACATGGCTCAGATCTGCTCGAGTGAGAGACTCGGATGCTTCCTTTTAGAATTCATGGCCTAAGGGGTGCATGGGGAAGATTTGGGGCTGGGGAGTAAGGGGGTGGGATAAGAGCCTTCTCAAGGCCCCTGACTCAGGGGAAGTAGCTCTGGTAGTGTGGGGTTGGCTTACAGAGATCATGGAGGGGCTGGGAGCCACTTCTCCCACCTACCACCCCACTATCTAGCCCCACCCCACGTCCCCTACCCCCTCATGAAGAGAGGGAAATAATTTGTGTGATGGGCTCTCCAGGCAGAAGCTGTCTCACTCAAATTCACCTCACTAACCGGTGCTCTCCTTCCCTTCCCTCTGCTCCCAGGCCCCAGCCAGCCAACCCACCCTCTACTGCCTTCACTCTGAGCTTCTGCGTGTGGCCCACCTCCAGTCCAGGTTCTGCAGTTACCGACTTTCTGCTCCTCACACTCTCTATGGCCTACACACGGGAGGGGGCAACTATAGGAAGATGCCCAAGGACATCTGATCAGCAGATACCACGGACACCTCTGCTAGAGTGTGCAGGAGAGAGGATGGGAGCCAAGCTTAGAACGACGGGAACACCTGGACTAAGCCTGGGACCCACCTAAAAAATTCAGGTGGTCGAGGAAGGACGCTAATGCAACTGCAGGATTTGTCTAAGAGACAAATCCAGCTCAGAGCACGGGCAGCGAAGACAGATTCCCTGAGTTTGAAATTCAGCTCTGCCACCTCCAAGCTGCATGTTTCTGAACATTCCTGGCCTTGGATTTTCTCATCTGTAAAATATGAGTGAGAATAGTGTCTTCCTCGTGAGGTTAGTAGGATTAGACAAGGCAAGAACATATGAAGCACTCAAAACAGTGTCTGGCCCACAGGACACAGTAAATGTCGGCAATCATCATAACAAGCATGAACATCAGTAGTCTCTGCCTAATACTGAGTTTAACATTAGCACAAAGAACTATAGTGTAATTATAATTAGGCAAATTTCTATACACTATTTAATCTATAGAATTGAATGAAGCTACAACTAATGGTCTAACATAGACCTCTACGTTCTTTAATATGCAAACCTCTGTTTGATGTTTAGCTACTATGAGTCTTAAACACATAAACCTGTTAGCTATTTAGCTACTGTGTGTACATATCTGAATCCAAAGAACTCGCTGCTGCATTAATTCAGAAAAAGTCTGCTTTCCAATTGGAAATATTTTCTTCTTTTGTCAAAGCAAATTGGCCTGTCAATTGTCTTACTCCCGTTCTTTCTCTTATGTCATGCATTATAACACTCAGTGAACTTTTTACCCCGGAGTCACACTACTGTTTGCCCTTGTAAAGTGTAGCTGCATGGAGCCCAAAGGTCTTTATAAAAAAAATGATATTCAGCCCTAACTGGTTTTGCTCAGTGGATAGAACATCGGCCTGCGGACTGAAGGGTCCCAGGTTCGATTCTGGTCAAGGGCATGTACCTTGGTTGTGGGCACATCCCCAGTGGGAGGTGTGCAGGAGGCAGCTGATCAATGTTTCTCTCTCATCGATGTTTCTAACTCTCTATTCCTCTCCCTTTCTCTCTGTGAAAAATCAATAAAATATATTTTTAAAAAATGATATTCAGTGAATTACTGAATATTAAAGCTAATGAAGGACTTTTTCCTCTTCACTCCAATTTTTGTCAATAAATAGACATTACGTATTTCATTCAACACATAAAATATACCCAAGTTTAATGCATGATTTGGAACAAAGAAAAATCTTTGACTGAAGGGAAGGTGAGGAAATTTGGGTGATCCACTTATTATCAAGAAAGTTTTATGGAGAAAAGTGAGAAAAACAAGGGGAAAAACAAAACCCAAAAAAATGAAAGACTGTTTTAAGTCCAGGGAACTTCAACTGTGTTGCAACCTTGCCATAGGGTCTGCATCACGTTTACTTCTCTTTCTTTCCTGCTAGACCTATCAGGTCGCAGTGCACAGTAGGGACGTTATCTTTAGTCTTCATATCTTGTTAACACTTGCCAGGTCGTGGTAAATATAGGGCTGAATGACTAATTGTGTTGTTTATAATTTACTGCATAAAATCTTCAAAAGACTTATTCATTTCAGTCTTCACGTATTCCTTGAACTGGGCTATATCTCATTTTACAAATACGAAATCAAAGATCTAATTTGGGGTGAAAACATGCTAAAATCCATTTAAAACTAGCAGGCACTAAATAGCTAGAATGATGCCTGGAAAATCTCACCGTTATCAAAGTTCTGAACTGAACATTATTAGCAAAAGCTTAAGAGCCAACCTGCTAAAGGTGGCAACATGTGTGATGTCTGGAGTCCCCGACACCTCCGTTCTGTCATGAAATCACCATGGTGCAGTGTCCTGTGGTGAATTAAGTTCACAGACACAGATTCTCAGAATCTTAGCTGTCCTCATGATCTTTTCCTAAATTCACTAACCCTCACTCTGTATTCCAATCCAAAGTTTTCCTTAGTGAAGCTGAAAATAGATGAGTTGCCAACATAAGACTCTGAATCACTAAAAAAATGTCATTGTAAGCTGCTAGGACTTTCAAGTTCTGCTGCCACCTTTGGGGAAGGTGGCGAGGCACAGGGAAGGGGAGAGAACATTCACTCATATTCTCTCCCTCCCTTCCTCCCTCTTTCCCTCTGTCTCTCTTTCTCTACACCCACCTCCACACAGATGTTGAGTATATGCCAGATGGTGTGATAACTACTCTGCATATAGTATCTCATTTAACTCTCAAACTTGTAAGGACTTGGAGTTGCTCTGAACTCAGAATGTGTGCTACAATCAACAGGGTCTCAGCTCTGTTATAATCTAATTAAAAGCATTTTTCTCTCATCATAATTTAAAATCATGGTGCATCTCACAACGAATGGTGTCTTCGATTGGGAAGAGCAGAGCATTCTTTCCGTGTCCCAGATGAGGAAACTCTGAATGAGGGGCAGGGCAGTGAACTCCTGTTTGTTTCCCTTTTCTGAAGACTATGCTTCTAATCTGATGATACAAAATCGACATCTTCCCATCACCAGGGTTTACCCCGTTAAGCTCCCACTTTCCCTTGAAAACATTTTCTTGTATGAAATGAATATCAATCACTGCCATAGGGGAATAAAAGAAGAGACTATTTTAAAAATTCAAACCTTGAAGCTAGAAAAATGTAATGGTCTGAGAACAGACAGCATGGTACGATACACTTTCACTAACAACGCATAGACCCACGAAGTATTCCAAAAGTACATGTTTTTTTCTCTTTCCTATATCTCAGAAATGCCTTCACAAACAATGAGTGAGGTGTAGCATTAAAAGTCATTTATGGTAACTTTTTAATAATCCATTGGCTGTTTTAAGACAGAGAACAGACTATTTCTTCAGTCCATATTATTGCACAGCACAACGCCAAGTGAAATGGCAACGGAGGAACAGCAACGTCTAGAACATTGATGGGATTAGGAGAGGCAGCATATTCCATAATTAAAGCTCCCAGGACCCAAAGAGGAGCCTCTGGGCCTCGAGGAAGACTTTGCAGGGAGTTCCTTTAGGAATTCTCTGGAGGCAATGAGCTGGCCGCACTGCTGCTGCCAACCGCCTGTCTCAAGCTGTGCCCCTCAGAGTAGGCAGGTGCCAGAAGACCCCCCAGCCACACCTCCCTGGTGAAGTCCCCCTGATGGCCACAGGGTGCCTCAGATGGGACCACAGGCACTAAGGAGAGAGAATGTGGCGGAATTGCTAGCACGGCCTTGCAGAGATTCCCCGTCAAAGCTTTCACAGGAATTACACACTTCTGCAAACCTTCGCCACCCTCCCTTCAGCCTGGAGATAGCCATCTGAGACGCATATTTAATTCCTTCTTGGGCAAATGGGTCTCATTCACCCGGAATAACACTTTCTTCAACTCTACCAACACAGGGAGGCACTGTGCAGGGAGAGAGAAATCTGAGAACTCCAGCCTCGAAGAGTCAAGGTCTCGGCATCACCGAAGGAAAGGTAATAAAAAGGTGCATTCACCAGAGAGAACAAGCACACTGTTCATCTCAGGTTCCTGCAGAGCTCTGGCTGACACGCCACCAAGAGGCAACTGCCGAGCTGTGTCTTGCAAAGAAACCAAAAATCAAATCAATATTCCCTCTTTCACGGCTTAGAAACCTACAAGAGTGTTCTGCATCCGGGCGACAGAACCACAGAGGGTGCAACAAGGCTCAGTGATGAAATGCAAAAATCGGAGCATTTGCTTCCATGTGCGCTGGTTCTGGGAGACAAGGTGAGCCTGCAAAAGCTTGAAACAAGTTGCTGCTAAGGGAGCGGGGAAGGGCCCCTTGCAGAGGAAATTTCATCGGAGAATAATGGGAGCTTATTAACATTGTCAGTGATCAAAACAAGCTGCAAACTCGGGCCTGGGTCTTGAGTTACAGGTCTTGGTTTCCTACAGAGGTGGCCAGTGCCAAGTGCAAAACCCTCTTCAGAGGCCCTCGGGCAAGATCCATTTTCTGTCAGCAGTTTTCAACTTCTCCCCTTTCCATTGTTGTCCAAATCCAGCAGCTCACAGAGCTTTCCCATCTCCCACCAGGACAGCATCATCGTGTCCACTAATAGCTGAGCCAAAAAGCCCCACAGATATCCTCCCCCCTGAGAGAAGCAAACAGATGTTCACAACGACTTACGGGGGTAGAAATTTTGGTACAAACGTCTACACACCTAACCTGTACTGGTTAGAATGGCGTTGCCCCACAAGGACTGGGTGGAAATTTTGCTCATTAAAAGCCTGGTTAATGCTGCCGAGTTTATAGCAAGGACCAGAGCAGCCACTTAATAAAATAGTCAACTCACTAATAGAATGTGTTTCTTTTTCTTTTCCCTTCTTTTATTGACAGCTTCATTGAGCTATAAGTCACATACCACACAATTCACCTACTTAAAGAAGTGTACAATTCAATTTTTTCAGTATGTTCACAGATATGCAACCATCACCATAATCACTTTTAGAACATACCTCTGTGTGGCTTGTTACTTAACACAATGTTTTCAAGGTTCATGCATGTTGTAGAATGCATTGACGCTTCCTCTCTATTTATGCCCAAGTAATAACCCATTATACCAATTACCACATCTTATTTATCCATTCATCAGTTTATGGACATTTGGGTCATTTCTATTTGGGGCCATTATGAATAACATTGCTATGAACATGCGTGTACACGTTTTTATGGAGACACACATTTTCATTTCTCTTAGCTCTATGCCAAGATAGAACTGGAATGTCTGATCATACAGCAACTCTATGCTTAAGGAAGTGCCAAACTGTTTTTCCAAAGCAGCTGCACCATTTGACATTCCTACTAGCAGAGTGTGAGGGCTCCAACTTCTCCATGTCTTTAGGAGCACTTATCAGAGATAGTATCTGATTATAGTCATCCACGAGGGTGCGAAGTGGTATCTCAGTGTGATTTCTATTTGCATTTCCTCGATAACTAATGAGGTTGAGCACCTTTTCAAGTGACCACTGTTTATCTTCTTCAGAGAAATGTCTATTCAGATCCATTGCCCATTTCTTAATTGGTGTATTTGTCTTTTTATTATTGAGTTGTAGGAATTCTTTATATATTCTAGGTATAAGTTTCTTATTAGAAACATCTTTTGCAAACATTTTCTCCCGTTCTGTAATTGTTGTTCTTTTACTTCTTAGATGGTGTCCTTTGATGTACTGAAGTTTTTTATTTTGATGAAATCCAATTTTTATTGGTTGTATGTCTAATCCAAGGTCACAAAGATTTATGCCTACATTTATTTCTAAGAGTATTATAATTTTAGCTCTTACATCAAGGGCTTTGATCCATTTTGAGATAATTTTTATAGTTGAGCTAAAGTTCACTTTATGTTATTTACAAGTGTGTTGTTAAGGATAACTTCCAAAAAAGTTATAAAAGTATATAATTTTTAAAACATATATTTAATTTAGCAGAAAACATTTATTGAGAAACTACTAAGTTTTGGGCCCTCTATTAGACTCTGGAGCTACATGGTGAAGAGAGATGATAAAAATTTGTACCCACATTGAATTTACAATCTACTGTGGAGAAATACACAATAAATAAACCAATGACTAGAAAACCGTACTGACTGTTAGAAGGTGAAAAACACTCCAGAGAAAAATTCTTCAATCCAGCAAGGAAAACCAGGAGTGCCGGGAGAGGAGGGGCACTGCTAAATGAGGAATGCTGGGTTAGGTCTCAATGACAAGTGGCCATTTGAGCAAAAAGTTGGAGAAAAGGTAGTGAAGCATGTACAGGAAATGAAAGACACCCCAATTACACACTGTTTTCATCTACTCATTAAAGAAGGAGCCAGGGCCATTTGGGTATTTATAACATCATTCACAAGCCATACGAAATTATCAACTCAAAAATTAGCCTGTTCTATTTGGTCAAACGTGCAATTAACTCACCCCTAATGCCTTGGCAGGGCCAGACCAAATGATTTCAAGGGCCTTATAAAGCCCTCAGACCAGACACTTCCCACCCTTGCTTACTGAGAGCCAAGAGTATTAAAGGTCAGAACATTTTATAACTAGAAGAAAATTAAAAATTAATTAACCTTCCTTGCTTTCTGAAGGAGACAGCTTAAGCCAGAAAAACTAAGAACTTAGGGAAAGACGGTGAAAGTTGGAATGCATGCCACATCCTGCACTTGCTAACTGAACATGTGGTCTTATTTCAAAGACAGAAAAAGCTAAGAACGATACGATTTCACTCGTATGAGAAATATAAAACTAAAACTTATGAACACAAACAGCAGTTTGCCAGAGAGAGGAGAGTGGGGGGAGAAAGTTGTCCTAAATTTGAGGTGACCAGAGAAGATTTGACCTTGGGTGGTGGGCACATAGTGCTATGTACAGATTTTGTAACTTAGTAATTCGCACATGAAGCCTATATGTTCATATTGACTAATGTCACCCCAATAAAATTTAATTTAAAAAAAGACATACATAATTCCACCAGATAATAAAATCCACAAAACAAGTGTTATGAACAAAAATGTACTCTAGTAATCTAATGGTCTGAATAGCTTTGGAGAACAGCAAGCTTGCTATCGATGAGAACTTAGGCTTCAGACATCCATTAGTTACGCAGCCTTATAGAAGGTACCCACTGGGTAGAAAATATTTGAAGAGAAACATGTGCCATGGTTCCTGTGTGCCTTCCTAATCTATATATATAAAAACCTAAGTGACCAGCCAACCGTTCGACCAGCTGATCAGTAGCTATGATGAGCACTAACAACCAGGGGGCAGACACTCAACACAGGAGCTGCTGAGCTGCAGTGACTTGGCAGCTGTGGTTCTCCAGTGACGCACCTGGAACCAGAGAGAAAGGAGCCCAATTCCAGGACGCATCACCTGAGAACCACCCTCTTGCAATCTGGGACCCCTAGGGAGATGTTGGAGAGCCAGTTCCAGCCTGATCCCCGCAGGCCAGGCCGAGGGACCCCACTGGTACATGAATCTGTGCACTGGGCCTCTAGTGTAATGATTACAAGCTCCACCAACTGCTCTGTCTCTAAATCTCCCAGCGAAACACCTTACTGTTCAGATTTTATCTATTCCTGGTTTTGAAATGAAAATTCTTTTTAGAAGACAGTAAGATATCTTGAAAAGCTAAAAGAATAAGAAAAAGCAATAAATAATTTAAATGTATTAAAGGGAAAAAACCACAATGTTGCAGAAGTCAATGTGATGCATGTCTTGACTAATAACCATGGGCTCCTGTCACAGCAAAATGGTCACCATATTACACTAAGGGGACTTCCCCAGGATCAAAAGTATCCCTACACCTTTTCACATCTTTATTGTCACCCAAATGTCACATGCTGAGTTAATGAGGAAGTAGCTGATGCCTTAGATGACCGGGCTGGAACCAAAAGCAATCATGTGAGATTGGAAAGGAGACAGAATAGAAAGACTATCTCACAGGCACAATTCAGGTTTCAGCCTGTTCAAGCAAGAAAGAACTTTGTGGTTTAGTATTTAGCAACATGTGTGCTAGTGTTTATTAACATTTTCAAAATTATTCCCACATCATAAGAAATTATTTGGATTTTGTATTTGTTTGTTATCCTAAAATCAGAATCTGGAAGGGTACTGTGGCAGAGATCATTACTTATCCCCAGACTACTCTTCTTTCTTCTGGACCAGGAGTGAACAAGATTTTTTTTTTTTTTAAATAAATGGCCAGATTGTAAATATTTTCCACTCTGTGGGCCAGACAGTGCCTGTTGCAACTGCTGTTGTAGTGCTAATGTAGTCATGGAGTTGTGTAAACAAATGGGCATGACTGTTTCAATAATATTTTATTTACAATAATAAGCAGCAGGCTAGATTTGGCCCAACACCCCTATTCTAGAATAAGAACCTGGCTTATGACCACGTGAAATGCAGACTAGATTTCCCAGAATCCCATGCAACTATATGTGGCATGTGGTAAGTTCTGGCCAACGTGATGTAAGCAAAAGTAGAACACCCATCCATGCCTTTCTTCCTTCTATCATCCTGCTGCTTGGAATGCAAAAGGTCCATGGAACCTGCTGGGCCTCTCCATTGGACCATGAGGACAAGAGTCTATGATGGAGCAGAAACAGCCCTATGTTGCCTAACTACAGACTTTTTGTGAAGAACAAATAATCATCTATTTTGCTTAGACCTCTGTTACTTTGAGTCTCTAAGAGTCTCAAAAATATGCATAATGTAACCCTAAATTAACGCAGGAGCTCAGAGATCATCTCTTCAACTCCCTCATTTTATAGATGACCAAGAAAAAAATACAGCCCAGTCAGTGTGGCTCAGTGGTTGAGCACCAACATATGAACCAGAAGGTCACAGTTCAGTTCTCAGGAAGGGCACATGCCTGGGTTGTGGGCTTGATCCCTGGTGTGGGGCATGCAGGAGGCAGCCAATCAACAATTCTCTCTCATCATTGATGTTTCTATCTCTCTCTCCCTCTCCCTGCCTCTCGGAAATCAATAAAAATATTTTTAAGAGGGAGAAAAAAATGCACACACAAAAAACACCTAAGGCTCTGAAAAGATGCTAGACTTGACTAAACTTGGATCAATAGCTTGCTAGCCACTGGCTAACAATGGCTGGTCTGAAGCAAGGCCTAGACTCCAAGGGTTCTGAATCTACATCCAATGCTTTCCCTAGGGTCACATGAGGCTAACACTCCCATAAGCACTTGCTTAAATTACAAAGGGTAATTATTTTCTCAGTGTGACTTTTTTCCTACGATTTAAGCCACTTGTTTCCCCTGGGAATGAATGCTCAGTTTTATTCTAAAAGTAAAAAGAAAAACTTTTTTTATTAATAGATACACGCATTATAGCTAATTCTTCCGAATTCTATTTCTTTCAAAATGGAAAGTGTTTTAGACTAATGTTCCACCTAAAGCAGCAGAAAACTCTTCAGAATTCCTTTCAAAGAACCTTACCTATTATTATCTTGAGTCATACATGAGACACACACCCAGAAATAAATACTGTGATTAAAGGTTAAATGTGAGAGCACAAGCTGACTTCAACCTTAACCAAAATTAGCAGCGACAACCTAAAATCACATGAGGGAAATAAACCTTTTTGGTTTTTGCAAAGCATATTCATACCAATTATTTGACTGAGCAATAAAACAGCTCTGTGAACAGATATTGTATCTGCTTATACAGATAAGGAGAGGGACTTTGGGAAAAGGAAATGACAATATAATCATCATGACAAATGTGTAGAGTACTTTAAGTCTTAAAGCACTTCCACTTAGTCTTATCCCATGAGACGGGTTCCTATTTATCCCCGTTTTCCATAAAATTACACATTAAGAAAAATAAGACACATAGTCAATATCACCAAGCTAACAGAGCAGAGCCAGAACACAATTACGATTTCTAAGCTAGAGTTCTTTCAGGTCTGAGGCGAGAAATCCGGTACCTGAATTCCAAAACCGTTGTTCCTTCTAAAGTTGAAACCTAGTCTCCTAACTCCTGCTTAATTGTTTCAGTTAGTTACACTGTCTCGTAAAACAAATGCAAATTTTCCATAAAAAAGGACTGAAATGTGGTATGTCTATAAATGTGTATATGTGTGCAAAAAATGTGTGTATTTCTGATAGCCAATATTTTATTTACTTATAACATCCCTCAAAATAGAAATTTTAAAAAAAGGATTTGAGATGCGAACAGGTCCAATCTGCTTAGACAGATAAGGAAATAAAATTTGGGACGTTGGCATTTTTAAAGACACATGAAGAGCATCATGAAGCAAAAGAGAAGGTGACTGAGAACCATGCATCATCTCTTTCTTTGATCCCCTCCTCCTTCCTTCCCTCCCAAAAAAAAAGATGGGTGCTCAATTGTTTAGGGCGATGACCTTCAACCGGTGTCTCGCAAGAGGCATACCAGTGTGCCACAAGAATGTTTAAAGCATGCAATGCCTGACTATGTATTCAGGGGCACTGACCTATTTTCCCTTAGACTGTCAAATAAAAATATGACAACAGCCAACACATTAGCCGTCTGCTGAGAATGAATACAAATTATGCCTTTTTTTTTTTAGCCTGGTCAGCAAAAAACATATTTTTTGGTGTGCTGCAAAATTTCAATAATTAGTTTATGTGTGCTGTGAAATGAAAAAGGTGGAAAATCGCTGGTTTAGGGCAATTTCAGAATGCTTAATGGAAACAACCGCATATCGCAAGGCACTAAAAAATCACAATATATGAGTATCTATTCAATTAAATAGAACTCCACACAATAATAATCCTGCTGAAACTAACAGGATTGCAGAGTCTTTCTTTTTAAAAAATTAGTCTCCATGTTTTCTATTAATTACTGGCTGATCTTAAAAGTCCTCCACAAGGGACTCAAAGCTCTCAGTAATATGAAGCCAGTCCACACTATTTGTTCTATCTTATTTCCTCTGTTAAAATTCTCTCATTCATCTTCATACGCACCATAATGTGCTTCAAAGTAGTTTGCTAGATGGCAGACTCAGTAATCACTCGGTGAATTCAGGGAATGGTCACAGTATCTCTAGACAGGCTGAGAGTGCACAGCATAGAGCCAAATTCTCTGCAAGGCAGATCGTTTTTTGTGTTGTTTTTGTTGTTGTGAATCCTCACCCAAGAATATTTTTCCATTGATTTGTAAAGAGAGTGGAAGGGAGGGGGAGAGACAGAGAGAGAAACAGCAATGAGTGAGCCACACATTGATCGGTTGCCTCCCGTATGCACCCCGACTGGGGATCAAGCCTGCAACCCAGGTACGTGCCTGTGACCTGAATCACACCTTGGATCCTTTAGTTCGAGGGCTGATGCCCTATCCATACAACCAAACCAGCTCGGGTCAGATAGTTTATATTAACACAGAATTTCCACTGGCATCTTGTTCCAAGATTCTCAGACATCTGAAGACAAATATGACACCTACTGTTGTCAGCACTGAAAATGCACCTGATCCTTCCAAAATATTTGAAGCAACTTGTGTTTTCATAAATATTTTTTAATTCTCCCTAAAAATCTTTTATTAATGTGCAGAAATCTTTGCTCAGCCAAGTTAACGTCGACGACTGTGTTCAAATAAACAAAAGTTTTAAGTACAAATTGACAGTTTGCTGATAAACACATATAAAATCTGTGTATCTTGTAACTACAACTACCAACCTACTGATTATGTAAATAACTAACTGAGAGCAAGGCTGAAACAGGAACAAAGAGAAGCTTACAATGTCGTGAATACAGGTGTTCTGTTGGAAAATCTTATCAAAGGATATAGGCATTTCACAGGGACCTGCTCTGCTTCGTTACTGAATGATTCCAAGCTCAACTGCATTTCCAAAAGGTTTTGATATTTATATGGAAGATATTTCGAACAAATTTAAGGAAGATGTTACAAAACAATGTTGAACTACTCTATATATAAAACATTATATAGAAATTGTTTCTTGCATCGGTTAGAGAAGGATGTACCTATAATGTTTCTAAATATTTACTTAATAAGAAAACCAACATAAGTTATATTTATCTTAACTGCAAAGAGAGATATAGGCCTGGCTGGCATGGCTCAGGGGTTGAGCATCAACCTGTGAACCAGGAGGTCAAGGTTCGATTCCCAGTGAGGGCACTGCCCAGGTTACAGACTCAATTCCCAGTGTGGGATGTACAGGAGGCAGCTGACCAATGATTCTCTTGCATCATTGACGTTTCTATCTCTTTCTCCCGCTCCCTTCCTCTCTGAAACCAATAAAAATATTTTTTTAAATAGAGATATAGGAAAAATTTCTAATACAATGACTTAAAAAAATTAACTACTAGCTTGAAAGCCAACAGGTCTAACAGCAATAAATCCAAATGTTCTACCTTCTGGCCACTGTGGGAATTTGAGCCAGGCAGCAAAGCAAATCTTCTGTGGTCCATATGGAGATGGTTCAGCTTGCAAAAGGACATTACCTCACATCTAATAACGTCTAAGCATGTGTTTCATTATTTAGTTGAAAAGAGTAAGGCACTTCCTGCCAGTGTGGTAATAACCATCTCCTGGCCATACTTAAGGGCCAAGGTATTCATTAGCTCTGGATGTGATACTGATGGGCTAAGAGAAAACATCTCGGAGGAAATGACAGGTGGTGGCATGAGCTGGGAGTCACAACAGTGTGTCTCTAGTCCAAGGATGCCACTACCCATGAGGCCATGGACCCTTCAAGTAGTGTCTGTCCTTTATTTACTTACCTATAAATCTGGGATAATATACTCCATTCCCTATTTTGCTTCTTCCTCATCTCTTTCAATAATAATCCTGATCCTCTAGTCCTACTATAGTGGATGAAATATTTGATCAATAGGGAGGAAAGCCAGGGTCATTCTCATTAATAATTAATATGTATGTTGTTCTTTACACTTAATAACTACTTTGTAACTTTTTAAAACTTCACACCATTTTAAAGCTGGCAAAATTGAGGCCAGAGAAATTAGTTAACTCACTCAGGTTACATGGCAGAGGCAGCTCTTGAATCCAGACCTTCTGACTCTAATACATATTATGTTTCTCGTATAAAATGTTGGCTCACTACAAAAGAGGTAGGGGGTCACCCTACTTAAGTCGAGCATGGACCTGCTAAAATGGGACCATGCTCAGTACAAAGTTTCAGAGTTCTCAAAGGAAATATTTAATCATCGAGCTACCTTGCTCCTTGGTAGTCCCTCCAAAAAAAAGCAAAAAGTGGAGCAATTCAACCTCATTCCATCACAAGCACCAAAGGAGAAATATATATATATGAAAAATATATATATATATATATATATATATATATATATATATGAAATTTAAAATGCCAGAAAGAGGTATTACATACATATAAAGTAAAATGGTGAGACAATGACTACCTTCAATGCCTAGAAACAGAATTTTTTCGTAAAATTCAAAGGCTTTTCAGGGTTGTCAAGGGGAAGGGGATGATGGGATGCTTGTTAGTTGATCTTTGGTGAAAGGTCTCCTCATTCAATCCCTCATTCCTAAAATGAGACTGCGGGCCAGCAAGAGCTACGTTTGCATTCCTTTGTCATCCGCTCCATGGGTGTTCCCTGGGTGATGACTCACCCCAGGCGTGATGCCTTCTGTAGCAGACATGCTCCTATGCTGTTTTTAACACTTCATTCTTTCCCCAGGGTTCTCAGTCCTTCTGAAAAGCTCTCTAATCTTTATCAACTCCATTTTTATACATAAATGAATACTGCTCTGTAAACGCTATACAGTATTTTTGATGACTAAGTCTCTCCGGAGCCTCTGGGCCATTCTGAGCATCTATGATCATCCAGGGGCAGTGAATGTAGATGCAGAAATCCAGAGAAAACCAGGCTGAATGTCCTCTGAGCCTGGAAATCCCTTAGAAGGGATGTTTGACTTTATTTTGCTGTGCATTTGTGCATGTGTAATCCCAGACACGAGGACTGTGCTACTCATCATCAAAGATGAGTGAAACAAAAACAGTGCCCTTAATTGAGAGATTTGGTCCCCTGACATTTCACTGCACCATGCTTCAAACATATGAAACTATAACACTTAAAATGCCTCCCCACCAAGAGTTGTAAAAAATAGACATATTTGAGGTTGAAAAATAAATGAATAAGTAAACCAGAGATAAAAAGATTTAACTCTCATGCAACACTGACTCGGCTGAAATCACGTGTATAATGTGTTACTATTAAAGCAATGACACCTTTATCATTTACATTAAGTCTCCGGGCCTCCTTCAGTGCAGAGGAAGTAATCTCTCAGCCCTGCCTTCACATAATTGTCTCCTGCCTTCTCTTTCATTTTCCCACTTCCTGTTAGCCATGCGCGCTCTCTCTCCTTACTCTTCAAATCCATTTCCCCCAGATATTCTTTCCCATGAAAGTGTCCACACGCCCTGAATCCTGGCTTCACTCCTCCGCCTTAGACTCCTTTTCCAGGGTGTCTCATAAAGTGGACACTGCCACTGTCATGAGTATCTACTTCCCAAACACTGTGCTAACGTAACAAACGCGTTCCATCATTTAATCCTCATGACCTGTAACCCTCAGAGAAGTTCATGAACTTGTTCAGGAACACAGCAGCCTACTGGGGTCCACAGAGGATAGGACCCCACTGTGTTCTCATTATGCACAGTGCCAGGCTCAAAATATGTGTGCACGGTGGATGGATGGATGGATGGATGGATGGATGAATGGACAGATGAAGAGGAAGAACAAGAATTTCAAGAAGATGTGTCTCCCTCCAAAACAGGTCCTCTTAACTACTGTACTATATGTCTTACTTTAGTGAAATAAAAATTCTGAAATGTAAGCAGCTTCTGAAGACCAGCTCAACCTATACATTATGGACTGTGTTACGGAGTTTGGGCGTACAGTTTGTAAAAACTGCTCTGTACCCCTCAGTTTCATCAACCCTGCACTGGATAGAGAAGGACTTCCACTGCAGCACTGCAGGTAGGGCTGCGTATGCCAGGCTCGGTGTGCACGGCCAATGAAAGTCACCTCCTTTACCCTCCCGGGGAAGGCTCATCCGAAAGGAAAAGTCTCTAATTTGATTTGAATTCCCAAAAGCTATATAGATTTTTCAAAAGTGCTTCCAGCAAGATTTTTTCTTTTGATCTTTATAACAATCTGATGGTCAATGCTCGGCCGTGGGGCTGGAGAACTGAGTATTATATGACAAATATATCCACAAGCTCTCAGTCTCTCTCCACTGTCTGGAATCAGCTTCTTTACCAAGAGACAGGCAAACTGAAAGCTGGACAATTAAACTAAGTCATTAAAAAGAAATAAGTATATTAGACAAGTGGGCTGTTAATTATGAAATGAGTTCTACAGATCAAGATATGTGTCATTATAGCAAAAGAAACAACACAACCCAATGGCCACCCCTAGACAAGCAAAGAGACCATGATACACAATGGAGTGCTATGTGTCTGTAAAGAAACCAGCAAGGTCTCTGACGCTTCTCCAGTGTGGAACAGAGGGGACAGTGTGCCAACTCTAAGGCAAAGTACTAATATAATATAAAATATTGATGTATAGGATGTAAATAGATGACATACATAATACACATATTTATTTGCATATTCAAAAAGAAAGAAAAGGAATCTAATCTAATAAGAGAGTAACATGCAAATTAACCCACACTCTGTTACACCCAAGCCACACCCACCAACCAATCAGGAGCAAATATGCAAATTAACTCTACTAAGATGGTGGCAGCCATGGAGCTGGAGTTGCCCCGGGCAATGGAGGAAGCCAGGGCCCTATGGGCCCTGAGCTCTACTCAAGGCTACAAAGTTTCAATTATAGAAGATAAACAAACTCCAGATACCTGCCAGGCTGGGACTTTGGGTTGCCAGGAGCAACCCAGGCTTCGAGCAGGAGACCAAGGCAACAAAGTTTTAATTATAAAAGTTAAATAAATCCCAGATACCTGGTTCCAGCCAGGCACCCCAGCAGAGACCCAAACCCTGAAGGGGCTGTGGACAGCCTGAAAACAGTCCTCAGCCTCTCACTCAGGCTGGCCACACCCCCATGAGGTGAGGGTCCCCACTGGGGGGTTTGGCAAGCCTGCAAATAGCCATCAGTCCCTCACCCAGGCTGGCCAGGCACACCAGCAGGTGGACATCCCCCGAGGGGTCCCAGACTGTGAGAGGGCACAAGCTGGGCTAACACCCCCCCCCCACCGAGTGCACAAATTTTTGTGCACCGGGCCTCTAGTAACTAATAAAACACTATCTGTAGAAGGAGAGAGAATTGCAGGAAAGCAGGATGGAAGCAAGGTCTCTCTGAATGTCCTTTGCTTGATGTTTTGACTCTCAAATCATAACTGTCTTACATAATTAAAAAAAAAACAAATCTGGCTTAAAAACATAAAAATAAAGTAATCCCTAAAAATGAAAATAAATAAAAGTAAATAAACTCCACATCAGATCAGGTTGTGGGCATGACCCAAACAAAGAATTATTTCAAATAAGTTTAGGTCACAATATTTTGCATATCCATAAGAGAGAGCCTCTGGACAAAAAGAACCACAACAAGTCTAAAACTGCAGTTCACATTTCATCACTAGTAACACACACACACACACACACACACACACACACACACCCGTAGTTATATTAAAGTCATTAGGAAAAACATATTTTCAGCATTAGAGCAAAGAGCAACCTATAATCTTAAATTTGAAGCAGAAATATCAATGTAACCTCAAGACTTGTGTACTCTTTTTATTAACAAAGGTCCTAGAAACAATGACTACCTCATAGCAGTGAGCACCCCAGTGTCCGACTTGGGGATCTCCAAATCTCATTTTCTCTCAAAGGAAGCAGGGCTTCTTGAGAAACATGACTGGCCCCAGGTCTGGAAACATGATAAATGAGTCACTTTTGTCACACCATAAACCATACAGATTACTGAGGCAGTGGGAAGGACACAGGTGCTGACATGAAGGGGCTCCCAGTGGTCGAAGGCTAGACAACTGGAGCATCAAATGGAATGATGACTGCAATAGATTAAAGTGCATCACACAGAAATAGCTGTGAGTTCATCACTATATATTTTTTTTTAATCTATTGGTAACTATACAAATTTGCTATAATATGAATTTTTAAAACCGGTAAATGAAGGGAAAGAATCACAAAAGCAGTAACAGTCACTTGGCTCACTGGGCAAGCAGGAGGCTGGTCCTTTGGTGAGTAGGTTTAAGGCAATTCAAAGAGCTTTGTGACGCACAGGGGTATGAACACTTCTCCCCAACACCCCCTGGCTGTCTCCTGCCCCAGAAGTTTCTATCGCTTTACTCCTATGACCAAGACTAAAATAGCCCCTCTTTACAACTTCACTGAAATATATTAGTTTTCTTAATTGGTGAGATTTACCAAAACGCCTTTGAATTACCACTTTAACTTAGACTAATACAAAGTTTGATTTAAGTCAGAAAGCCTAATAAAATTTTTCCACTCCTCCCTCAGGACTCTGCCCATCATTTCAGGCTTTGTCCAATACCAACTTCATAATATTTCATTGCAATCAATAAAGGTGATCCCAAACAGTTTCGCAGAAAGGCCACATAAGGAAGAGTGTAGCATGAACACAGATCCACTGTTGCACAGATAAAAACAAATGGGGTCGGGCCCTGCCAGCATCGACCTATGAACTAGGAGGTCCCAGTTCGCTTCCCCATCAGGGCATATGCCTGGGTTGGGGGCTCAATCCCCATTGGAGGCATGATCCCCAGTGGGGGCGTGCAGGAGGCAGCCAATCAATGATTCTCTCCCATCATTGATGTTTCTATTTCTCTTTCCCTCTCCCTTCCTCTCTGAAATCAATAAAAATATATGTTTAAAAACAACAACAAATGAGGTCAGTTAAGGTGTTTCGATGGCATCCTCATCAGACCCTGATGTCACCACCTCCCTCCAGAGCTCAGGTGCTCCCACTGTGATGACAATCTGAGCCCAGGAGTGCTACAGGTCCTAGAGCAGATCGGAAAACCAAGAGTTGGCTTATAGCTTGATTTAAAGCCACGTAGCTGTTATATGTAGTTTCCCATTTATTTGGCTCTAATCCTTCTCTCCAATAATACTTTTAAATTTGGGAAATACTTGAAGCTACACCACATAACAGTGATGTGGCTTCGAATGGAGCTACAAGCCAACTCTTGGTTTCCCTATCTAAGAACTGTTGCTCAACAAAAGGTTATCGTAAGAATCAGACTAGAAATGGGAAGTTAAGATTATCCGACAACCAAGTTATAACCTGTCCATTTACCTTAAAATAAGGAAAACATTTTTGAAAATCTAAAGAAAATATAACATTTTTATGTCACAAGTGTACAATGGTCCACATCAATGTACTCGTTATAAAAAAAATTCCTAATATGGACCTGCAGTCCCATTATGTATGTCTTTATCTGCAAAGTGAAGGAGAGAACAAAGTGATTACCCAAATATTCCAAGTCAGTGTTTTCTTTCGACAATAATATAACTTGTCCTGTTAATTTTCAGATAATTGATGCTTTCTGGATTTGGATGTTGACATTGAGAAGAGAGTGGGAGTGACAGCCATTACCCACTTAACTGTTTAAATATACTTTTCTTAATATGTTGAACTATTTGACCATCTTTGAAACCACTAAGGAAATATCCAGAAAATTATATGATGTAATACACTGAAAATTCCCTCAATATTTGAGAAGTAATGTTCCCACATTTCTGAGCACCCACTGAAAGTTGAGTACTAAGGTACATGAATCAAAGTCTCCAAAATTTTTCAAAAAAATCATTTTCCCTACACATGAAATAATTTCTAAAACAAAATTCATAGATTTTTCTTTCTAAATTCAAGCATCTCCAGTAATTCAATTAAAATCTGTCAACATTTATAAAAGGAAAATCCTAATACCATAGAACTGATCAATATTTCAAATTATCAGCATTCAAATACCTAACACTTTAAGACTCATGCCAACCCATAAAAAGATTTATGCAGATGTACAAGTGAATGCCATTTCATTCTTTGCCTATTTCATTCTTTCTAACTCAGAACAGTAAAAACGTAAATCAATGCAAAGGTCTCCCTTTCCAAAACACAGTTGGTAAAGTCTCATGGCAATACAATCTGAATTATTATTATTTAAAACAAAACATTCAAAGCCTTCCTCCTCCCGAAATCTTGGGGGAAGGTATCTGTTAATGAACTTAACACTTTGATGTTAGAATGAATGTTAGTTCTCTTCACTCACTGCATTTCCGTCTAGTGGTCAAGGGATATCATGTTTTGAAGGCGCTCTCACAGCGGTGCCTTACCAGTGTAGATGCTGGCATTGGAAGCCGGAATACCAAACTGTGACTCGATGAACTTGGGAATGAAGGTAATGAAAGCAGTTACAATGGCACTCTCAGCTGTGTATGACAAACTCACAAAAAGGAATGTCATGTTGCTTAAGATCCTGACAGCTGCTCTTGGTAGGTCTACAAAATGACAAAAATGACAAATGAATGTTATAAACAAGGGATGGAAAATAAAATAAAACTGAGTTGTTTTTGAAATGAACTGGAAATAGCCATTCAGCAATACTTGAAAACATTAAAGAATAAAATTAGAAAAACCTGATGACCGATTAGAAATTATCTCCTTTATTAAATAGATTTGGGTTTGGATTTTTTTAATTTTCAAAAAGGATAAAGAAATTTAATAATGTATTTTTAAAACATGCCCATATCCAAATATCCTTATAAAAAGTATCCAATCTATGATGCCTGTTTCAAAAATCGTTTAAAGTAAATTTTTTGCATTTTTTAATTTATGAAAACTATGCCATTCTTTCTTTCAACTCCCAAGTCTACTAACTGTGTAAAGTACCTGCAACATAATCCTAAATTACAGTTTTCACTTCACCCAACTGAAACTTCCCTGAGAAAATGACATCTGGGTGCCATCTCCCTGGCACCCGATGGCACCCAGAGCAGAGGAACTGGCATGTGACTGAACAGCTGATCTCCCAGCCTCAGGAAATAATGTAGCTGCAAGGGCACGTGGCTAAGGCCACCAGGTCAGACAATCCAGGGACTTTGGAACAAACAGAAATCTCTACAGGAGCAGGACAGCCCAGAGCTGGGGGCTCTCCACCTGCCTCGCAAGGAAGAGAGAAGTCCGTTCCTCGACTGTAGGCATTTACTTCCCAGCACTTGCCCACTGTGTGCCTCAAGATATATGTGCAAGTATTTTCATGTTGGCATTCACTGCTTAGAACAGCAAAATTTT
Organism: Murina feae; assembly: GCA_004026665.1. Lineage (NCBI taxonomy): Eukaryota > Metazoa > Chordata > Mammalia > Chiroptera > Vespertilionidae > Murina > Murina feae. Next base: position 71,904 of record PVJC01000581.1, read on the forward strand.
AGGGGGAAAAAACACCTTAATGTCCATTAATGGGAAGTGTTTAAATTACGGCAGCAGCCATATAATAAAATACTACGCAGTCATTACACCTGAAATAAGCTGCATGTACTGGCATAAAAGGAACTCCAATCAATATTTTTATTAATGAATAAAGCCAGCTGCTGCAGAAATATATGTGTGTATAAATATGTAATATGTCATATATTCATAGATGTATATATTTCTGTAATATGTTTATATTACATTTAATTATATTTGCATATAACATATTTATATTTATATATCATACATCATATGTCATATGTTTATATGTAATGTTTATGTAAAAATAAAAAACAAAAGTATATTTATATATAGTCAAATGTATACATCTCAATATATATAACACCAAGAAATTCTGTGAATGGAAAATTCATAATGAAGAATAAAAGGAAATTTTTGTATGTATAGTTTTGTATTTTTGCATGTTTATCATGTGAATTAACTCACAATCATGTAATGTTTACATACCTTCAAGGAAAAGGTCAGCTACATTATTTAACAGACAGTCATCTCTGTGGTCAGAACAGTTATTTTACGCTATGACATAAAATCAGTTCATAAAAATTAAGCAGCAACTGTTGTTAAAGCTATAATTTATAGGCTATCCACAGAAATTTAAAACTTCAGAAGGCAAGACTATTCACTATTATTATTTTTTAACTGTAAATTAATTTGTATGTTCTATAGCTTAATTTAGTTAAAGTTTAAATGAACATTTTTAAAAGAAAATTAAGATGCAAACTTAATTTTTTAACATGGAAAAACACACCAGAAAAAATATGTAATCAAAGTACTTCATAAAATCACCCAATGTTCTCTTACAAACACTGCAAATCAAAATGTCATACCCAAACTTTAAAAATTAGAAAGTTAAGATTCATATCAACATTTAAAGATTCAGCTATTATATTATGTTTAGCTGATATATTAAAAAGCCAATGCATTAAATCTGAAACATCTGGAGGAAATATAAAATAAATTATTTTAATCCAAGAAGATAACATGAATCACATGAATATTTTAAAAGTTACTATTTATATCAAATTGGTTTTTCTTTTATACCAATTTGATATGCTAAAATAACCTTCTAATTTCAAAGGTAACTAAAAATACATGTGATGTCTCTCCCTTCTCTTTCACTAAAAAAAAAAAAAAATCTGCTATTACTTAAGAAGAATTTATCCAAAGTTCAGACTTTCAACAACTTTAAGTTATTTGCCTTTATTCTTTCATCTTCCTCCTACCCCTTTGCTGGGCTAACTTTCAACCCATGCCCTGCAGGTACCCAGGGTTGTGTCTTTGGCTCATGGGGCTGGAAACAGGTGGAGTGAGCAAATAAGTCTAGACACTGAGAATAATGGAAATTGTTTTTTTAACTGCCAGAGAAAGGACATACAAATACAGAAAGGAGACAGGCATAAGATTGGAACTGGAAGTAATGGTATGAATTCATGAGATGATAGATACATGCATGCATACATACATACATACATGATAATCGATTGATGATCAATAATAAATTGTGTGTCCGTGTATGGGTACCCTCAGAGTAAGGCAAAAGTAGGTTTACAGTTGTGAATATGTGAAACACATTTTATCTTATATTGTTATTAATTATTGTATTATTTTCCACATAAATAACTGTAAACCTACTTTTGCCCCACCCTGTGTATACATTTTCTAACTCTGTGTATTAACGGGGTTTAGATATAATGACACCCTGGTAGCAATGAGCCTACTTAGCACCCAGTTCTTGGTTTCTCAATGTCATTTTCCACTAAAATGACATTGACCTTCTTGGAGAATTGTCTAACTTCAGAGCTGGGGCAGAGAAAATGCAAGATGAGCCTGGAAAATCTTGCTGAACAAGAAAGTAAAGAAGTGCTCAAAAAAGTATAGGGACATTTCCGAAAGATAGCATGAAGGATTCCCAGTGGCCAAATGCGAAACAATTTGAACTCAACTGATGCTAAAAATGGTAAGTTAGAGTTTAACAGGAACAAGATCCAGTCAATCCTTCTTATTCACAGATTCAGTATGTGCAAATTTACCTGCTCGCCAGAATGTATCTGTAACCATAAAATCAATACCAGCAGCACATGGCCAATCGAGGACAGCACAAAACAGCAAGACTTAGGAGTCACGGGATGCATATTCTTGGCTGAGGTTGCACAAGGCCCTCTTGTTTCAGCGCTCACACTGTAAACAAGCGTCCTTTTCACAATACATTGTTACATTTTTTGCATTTTTGTGCTTTTGGTCATTTCATTGTTTAAAATGTCCTGCCACCCCCAAGCATAGTGCTGAAGTGCTGCAGAGTGTTTCTAAGTGCAAGAGGCTGGGACATGCCTCCCCGAGAAAGTGTGTGTGTTAGATAAGCTTCTCTCAGGCAAGAGGTACAGTGCTGCTGGCCTCGGGTTCAATGTGAATCAATCAACGATGTCTATTCAATAAGGCGTCGTTGAACGGAAACACACATCAAACAAGCCTGATGGGATTGCTGGGTTGGCCATGATGCTGTAGCAGGAATCCGCCCCTGTACCTCCCCCGGAGCCGTGCTTCAGTCCTGGCTACGTCAGTGCTGGTGGTGACTCTATAGAACACAACTTCTGCACATAATGAGAATCGACAGCACACAAAGTACCTATCACTTATTTATTGCTTTATCATTGTGATTTACTATTCACTTTACAGTGGAGAAACCAGGCAGATACATTCTCATCCCAGTGATGGAAGTTCACCTGGTTACAAGGCGAAGTTGCACCATGCGGCCTCTATAATAGTGTGCTGAGCGCAGCACCGTTTCAGTGGTGTGTCTATGAAAGGGCATTTAATCAGGGGCTGACATCTTTAAAGCCAAGTTGAACGATATCTATAAAGTTATTGCCTTATGCTTTTTAAAAAGATAAGGTCATAAAAGACCAAAAAAAAAAAAAAAAAAGATGAGGAACTTATCCAGAATGACAGAGATGAAAAAGACACTAAAACTAAAGGCATGGACTTTTGGATTGGGTCTGGAACATACAGGGCATTGTTGGGATAATGGGTCACATCTGAATGGGACCTGTGGTCGGAGTGATAACCTGGGATCGATGTGAGCTTCCTGACTTGGCTGGCTGCCCTGTGGTCACACAGGAGCGTGTCCTTGTACTGAGGAAACACACATGAAAGTATTAGCGGGCAGGAGAGCATCATGTCTTCAATTTCTCAGGTGGGTCAAAATGTCAACAACTGGGAAATTGGGGTGCAGGGTACACAGGCTGTCTGTGTGCTGCTTCTGTGGCTTTTAGGTAAATCTAACATTATTTCAGAAACACAAAGTTCTAAAACCTAAGTCAGCAAAGAGGTTGCTACATCCATCCATTTGCAGCCAGATACCTCATTTTTATGCTGCAGGACATAGATTAGACAAGTTTCTTGGTATCACTTATAACTGTGTCATTGTAAAATCAATGATGCAGCAAAAGGCAGGATGAAGGAGAGATGAAATCCTGACAGTGATCACTGAAAGCTAAGACATCCTACCCTAAGGGCAAGCTGACACTAAAATGTCAAGGCTTTTAGTTTAGTCACCTTGGTGTTTGACCACCACCTCTATCTAGTTTCAAAACATATGTTTTCATTGTAAATAAATGTAAGCATTTATGTTCCGGAATGTTGGAATTCGGCCTTATTGAATGTAAATATACTTTTACCTACTTTCAAAGTTCTACCAGGAGCATACATTACTTTTATATGCTACTAGAGGCCCAGTGCACAAAAATTTGTGCACTTGGGGAGGTCCCTCAGCCCGGCCTGTGCCCTCTCGCAGTCTGGGACCCCCCGGGGGATGTCCACCTGCTGGCATGCCTGGCTGGCCTGAGTGAGAGGCTGATGGCTGTTTGCAGGCTTGCCAAGCCCCCCAGTGGGGACCCTCACCTCACGGGGGTGTGGCCAGCCTGGGTGAGGGGCTGAGGGCCGTTTTCAGGCTGCCCACAGCCTCTTCCGGGTTCAGGTCCCTACTGGGGTGCCTGGCTGGAAGCAGGTATCTGGGATTTATTTAACTTCTATAATTGAAACTTTGTTGCCTTGGTCCCACCCTCCCCCATTGGAAGCCTGGGTTGCTCCTGGCAACCCAAGGTCCCAGCCCGACAGGTATCTGGAGTTTGTTTTTCTTCTATAATTGAAACTTTGTAGCCTTGAGTAGAGCTCAAGGCTTCTTCCATTGCCCAGGGCAACTCCAGCTCCACCATCTCAGCTGAGTTAATTTGCATATTTGCTCCTGATTGGTTGGTGGGCATGGCTTATGGGTGTAATGGATGGTCAATTTGCATATTACTCTTTTATTAGATTAGATGAACAACCCCCAAAAAACTCCAATTCAAAAGGGATGCAGCAACATGTCAACCTCCAAGACAGAGGTGGGGAACCTTTTTCTGTCAGGGGCCATTTGGATACTTGGAACATTACTCACAGGCCACACACAATTATCAGCTTAAAAGTAAGCCTGCCATATTTGGCCAAACATTTAATTAACTCCCCCTAATGCCTTGGCAGGGCCAGACCAAATGATGTCTCAGGCCTTACGTGGCCCATGGGCTGGATATTCCCCATCCCTGCTCCAAGAGAAGTCGTCTCTGATACAGGCAGTTATCCTTTCCTTCCTCCTCTTCTTTCAACCTTTCTTAGAATGTACATCTCCACTTATATTTTACTAGAGGCCCAGTGCACAACATTCGTGAACTGGGGGGAGGGGGGTGGTGTCCCTCAGCCCAGCCTGCACCCACTCACAGTCCAGGACCCCTCAGGGGATGACTGCCTGCCGCCACTGCACTCCCCAGTCGTGAGCCTGGCTTCTGGCTGAGTGACACTCTCACAGGGGAAGCGCACTAACCACCAGGGGGCAGCTCCTGCATTGAGCATCTATCCCCTGATGGTCAGTGCGCATTATAGCGACCCATCATTCCACTGTTTGGTCAATTTGTATATTAGGGTTTTATTATATAGGATTCTGTCTATTTTCCCTTCAACCTCCCTTTAAGGACAAGGACTTTTCATATATGTATCCTGGGTTCTTCATTTCTATAGTAGTTGCTCAATAAAGATATTTGTGAAAGAGAAAAAGAAACAAAGAAATAGAGCAGTTTTCTTAGGATAGGTATTGCCAGCCATCTAGCTCAATAATTAGAATGCTATTTGGGAGCCAGTCTCTTCCCTTCCTAAAAGTCTTACATAATGCCAATTTCTTAAGTAAAAGTAAAATGTGAGGGAAGTGTCCCTTGAACAAGCACATAAAAGTGGCTTAACTGGACTAAGTCAAACATGACATAGAATTCATACTAGGCACAAAAAAACCAATAGTAAAAATGGAAACACCAAGAGTGGGGGATCCTTGTTATATAAAAGGTTGAGAAATTATAAAATAGCATGATATGGTCAGAAGACAGGTGCTTTGCAAAGCACAAGGGCAGGACCCAAGGCCTCAGCCTCAAGGGTGGGAAGAGGAAAGGTGAGATGGAGAGGAGGGAACACCATACACTAATTATAGCAGTCAGGCCGGATGGGAGTCCACAGCGGCTGTAATACCCAAGTTACTATATTAATCATATAATTATATGGGGGTTTTTCTGTATTTCACAATGTTTTGACATAAAAAATCTTGCTGACTAGAAAGAAATGAACTACCAATTATCAGAAATAGCCAGGGCTCCAATGGGAACACATAGTCCCAATCACCAACTTGTCGAACTCACACACATCAAGCTAGTATTTCCCCTGCCCTAAATCACCCAGAGCCAGGTCCCAGACAACCAGAGACCACGCTGCAGCCCAGAGCCCACTGGAGTTATTCACTCCGCCCTGCCTTGTCTTCCCATGGACACCTCAATAAAGGCATGGTCCTGGCTTCTCCACAACTCCTGTTTTTTGTTTCCCGACCACATCTGGTCCTTCCCTGTGGCCCTGCATGGCATGACCCTTCTCTTGTAAGTAACAATCTATAACAATAAAAGCATAATATGCTAATTAGACCAGATGTCCTTCCGGACAACCTTCCGGATGAAGCAGGGGCTGCAAGGAAAGCCGGTGCCAGCAGCCAGGGGGAGGAAGGCCTACTCTTGCACAAATTCCATGCATCGGGCCTCTAGTATAAGTAATAAATTCTTCTTTCTATGACACTGACCATATATCCTATATAATAAAAGGGTAATATGCAAATTGACCCTAACAGCAGAACCACTGGGAATGACTGGTCACTATGACACACACTGACCACTAGGGGGCAGATGCTCAATGCAAGAGCTGTCCCTGGTGGTCAGTGCTGAGCCACAAGCCAGGCTGACAGCTGCCAGTACAGCAGTGGTGGTGGGAGCCTCTCCTGCCTCCTCAGCAGCGCTAAAGATGTCCAACTGCAGCTTAGGCTGGCTCCCCACTGGCAAATGGACATCCCCCAAGAGCTCCTGGCCTGCCAGAGAGATGTCTGACTGCCAGCTTAGGCCCGATCGCCAGGGAGCAGGCCTAAGCCAGCAGGTGGACATCCCCCAAGGGGTCCCAGACTGCGATAGGGCACAGGCCGGGCTGAGGGACCCCCCTGAGTGCACAAATTTTTGTGCACCAGGCCTCTAGTGTGTGTGTGTGTGTATACACACACACACACACACACCATATTTTCTGGCATATAAGACGACTTTTTAACCCAGGAAAATCTTCTCAAAAGTCGAGACAAAACTGCTGAAATGGTAGAAATGGTACAGGAAGAAAGTAGAGGAGGTAGTTGGGTCACTTCTCTCACTAGCCTTCTTGTTATTTGAGAAGATTTTTGAGATTTTCCTGGGGTTAAAAAGGCGTCTTATATGCCAGAAAATACAGTATATATACATATTTGTTGATTCAGAGAGGAAGGGAGAAGGAGAGAAAGAAAGAAACATCAATGAGGAGAGAATCATTGATTGTCTGTCTCCTGCATGCCCCCTACTGGGGATCAAGCCTGCACCTCAGGCATGTGCCCTTGACCAGAATCAAACCAGGGACCCTTCAGTCCCCAGGCCAAACTCGCTATCCACTGAGCCAAACCAGCCATGGCAATGACACTGACTTTTCCCTGACGTCATTCAGTCTCCTCCATAAATTCTAATTCTAATTCTAAAACCAATTCCATTATCACCTCTCCACGAAATCCCTTGATCCCCTTCTTTCATAAGCACGTAACATGAGTACTTAATTTTTCCTTTACCTCAAATCTTTAAGTTTTTACTACTTGTACACTTTTAAGCCTTCTGAGGCATCAGTGAGCAGTGGAAACATACCATCCCCATGCAATGGACACCTCCACAACTCCCGGTTGGCCTGTGGGTCTTGCACCAACCTCTGCGTTTCACGGGCATAGCCCAGATACGGCTTTCCAATGCCCGTTACCCAGGAGCATCAAACTATTTTCAGTCTTATCTTTCTGTAAAAGCAAAACCAAAGTGGCTCTTCATACATAACATGGCCAAATAGAACCCAACTGTCCTGTCCATTCTCTCTTCATCCATTTCATTCTTGCTCATTTTCTTTGAAACTAATGGTGCCCTGGGCTCCCCATGAAAGCATGCCAATTTCTCCTGCCTGTCCACAACACGTGGGCCAAGGCCTTTCCTGCTGCAGGAAGAACTCCTGAGATACTTATCTGCAGACAATGAACAGAAAGGAAAGCCACTGGGGCCCCACATCCATATTGGTGGTTGCTGGCCACAGTAATCTGCGCCCTTAAATCCAGCGCACTAATGAGCATTTCTATATCTTCCCAGGTAGGTGCCATCCAACGAGTAAACCCACAGTCCACTTGCACCGAGTATAAAGGAAGTGCTTTCTTTTTTTAGGAATTCTTTGCCAGGCCTGTTACCATTTACCTTTTCCCTTATAAGCTATAGGTCCAAATCTAAAGGTTTAGCTTCTCACGAGAAAACATGTGCACATAAAAATAATTGTAAAAAGGAAATGAAACAAACAAAGCATCAGAGGTAGATAAAGTGTAAGTAGAGCAGAACATCAAAACCGGAGAAAAGAGTTGAACTTGTCTATCAGACCTGTCCTGGGCTTCAAATTTGACTCCAAAGCCAAAGGCGGTCTTTTCCTTAGCAGAGACACTCTGACTTCTTCATGGGAAACAAAGCGATGCCCCCGTTCTAGGGCGGTGATTCTCACAGTGTGGCCTCTGGACCACCAGTGCCAGGATCACTTGTTCTCAAGCTCCACCCCAGGCCACCCGTGTCGGACGCTCTGGGTTTTAAGAAGCCCGAGTGGAGCATCTGCAGGATAAGCTGAAGAACCACTGTCCTCAAGCAATCGGGTTTTCTATGAGGGGCACTGAGCCACGCTCCTATGGCAAACTGGGAAACTCAAGCACCAGCTCTCAGTAGAAGCTGCAAACATGAAACTGAAGTGCAATTCAGCAAAGGAACTTTGCAAGAAGCCTAAAGGCACGAGGCTCTTGGCCATCCCTCTTTGCTGAATCAAGTACAGACCCCAGCATAGTCCATACTGTGCTAGCTTTTAAATGCCATGCTATGGGCTACATGCAATAGTTCCTGTGTTCTTGGGTAACTCCGCTTGAGAACTGATTCCTTCTGCTCCTCTCAACTAGTTCCTCTCCTCACGACCTGAGGTTAAAACCCTGAAACCACCCTTGGTACCTCCCTCCCCATCATTCCGGTATCAGTTGCCACATCCTACAGACACAATCCCTTCCTTTCTTCCTCACTGTTAGGATGCATTACCTCTGGCCTCTCCTCTGTGGACATGTTTTCTGAAATATATTGCTACTAGAGGCCTGATGCATGAAAATCCATGCAAAAATAGGCCTTCCTTCCCCGGGCTGCCGGCATCGGCTTCTATCCAGCACTGGCTTCCCTCTGGTACCTGGGATCCTGGCTTCCCTCCGGCCCCAGCTTGGTCAGGAAGGATGTCCGGAATGATATCCGGAAGACGTCTGGTCTAATTAGCATATTATCCTTTTATTATTATAGTGTTTTTTCATAGCTTGAAGCAAACGGCCTGCACCTGCAGAATTTAAGATACACTTCTCAACCGACCCATGCACTTCCCTCTGCCTGACCGAGTTGTGCACCCACCAGACATCCTGCTATCTTCCAAGGATGTCCTGTTGTTCAGGCAGCGCCCCCCGCTGGCTGGTGCAATCCTGACCCAGTCCCTGTATAAGAGAACATAAACACTCCCTCGGCGCTGACACGGATATACTGGGTCTCAGCCCGCTGTGAGAAAATGTAATAAAATGTCTTAAAAACTCTCACAGCGTCTCTTGATCTGGCTCCTATTGGCATGGACCTGACACTCATCATTCAGTAATTCAGTCCTTAAATATGTAGAGTATCTACCAGGGGGTGTAAGTTCACCAGGGAACATGATGAACAAAAAAATTCCTTGCCTTCCTTAAGCTTCCTTTCTCATTGCAAAGATAATAACATAAATAAGTAAAACACACAGTATATTAGACAGTGATGACTGTTGAGAAAAATAGAGGAGGAAAGGCGATGAGGAGTTTGGAGAGGAGGGTGGAGGCCTCACTGAAAAGGGACCCTTTGAGTTACATCCCGAAGGCGTGAGGGGCCTGAGGGGAGAGCCTCCCAGCACAGAGCGGCAGGTGCAAAGGCCCCGAGTGAAGATGCCTCGTGCGTCTGAGGCCTGTTCCTCAATGTGGGTGGAGCTGAATACACAAATGGGACTGCAAGAGAGATGGCGCCACACAGGAACCAGGGGTCAGGTCGTAGCCCCAGCAGGTGGCATCGGGAAGGAACTTTTCTGTGAGTGACATGGGAGACCATGGAGGCTTTGAGCAGAGGAGTGGTATTTTAACAGGATCCTCCTGGCTGTTGAGTTGAAGGCAATGCAAAGGGGCATGGAGAGAAGAGGGAGCCCAGTTTAGAGGCTTCAGGCCTTTCCTTCTCTACTCGTCAAAACCATCACCACCTCTCACCTGGGCTGTGTCCATAGCTTTCTGTCTGGACCCCCCCCCCCTTCCATTCCACTCCTTTCTCTCCATTATCTGCCCAGAGGGCTGCTGAGGTCCGCTCAGACTGCCCCACTGCCCACTAGGGGTGACTTCAGTTACAGGCCAGAACTCCAGCTCTGCAAACATCATACGGCCCTACCTCACCTTCTGAGCCTCATCTCCCAGGCCTCGGCCACACATATCCACCCACCAACCACCATGCGCGTATTCAGCACTTTCTAACCCATCTGCACAGTCTGAGCTTGCCTTTGCTCTCCCATCACCCCTCTCCACCTACTGAAATTCTCCCTGTCTTCTCAGGTTCATGGAACTTTTCCTGATCCCTCAACATGTTCCCCCACCTGCCTGTGAACCTCACGCCCGTGTGTCCCACCTCCCTGTGGCCTTTATATATTCCCACCTGTGCCTGTCCTGTCTCCCTTAGTGGCCTGTAAGCTCCCTGAGGGCAAACCCTGGCTCACTGTCTTCACATCTACCACAGCACCTTCTATAGAGGGAAGAGCTGCTTGATAAATAATGACGACAGCCCGGCCAGCATTGCTCAGTGGTTGAGCATCAACTTATGAACCAGGAGGTCACGGTGTGATTACCAATCAGGCACATGCCTGGGTTGCAGGCTCATTCCCCAGTAGGGGGTGTGCAGGAGGCAGCTGGTCAATGATTCTCATCCCTGATGTTTCTTATCTCTCTCGCCCTTTCCCTTCCTCTCTTATACTAATAAAAGAATATTTTTTTTTAAAAAATAATGACAACATAATCCCTTAGTGATCAAATTTCTATAACTTTCAAAGGTCTCTTTAAATCCATTAGAGTAACTCTTTATGTAGTTAGTATTGCAAACATATCACATTCTAACACAGACAAAGTTTGGCAGAGAAAAATCTGTTATATTTTATGCTTATTCACAATGCTAAGCAATTAAGCTTAAAAATGTAAGAGTGGACACAAAAAATAAAATTGTTCTTGTGATTAACTACCACCAAATGTTTCCATTGAAGAAGATAAACAGTTAAATTTGGAAAACTAAAATGCTGAATTTTGAAACTCTGGAAAATTGATCCACTTAAATATTTCAAGTGTTTCTTTTTATTGATAAGAGTTTGATGCAATCAATGCTAGTCTCCTTATGGATAGGTGACGCAGACACACTAAAAACTCTACTTTTCTCCTTTGTGGTGTTTTAAAACAGTCTTATTCCTGCATAATTTATAATGAGAATCAAGAAACACTGAGTCAGATTTTCCCAATGTCTATCATTACAATGTGGAGGTGGAGTGGAATATATAGTACATTTTCTTCTAGTATTCTCTGTGGTAGAACTTTCCATAAGGGTGCCATTCAGTATGGCCCAAATAATTTTCTTTTTAAGGAAATATTAACTGAGCTTTCTTTCCACCTCCTCTCTGAAGAAGCTAATATTAGTATCCAAATTCTATATACTGTGTGGGGCAAAATTAGGTTTACAGTTGTTTGTATGAAAAATAATTAATAAGTAATACAAGAATAATACAAAAAATAATACAAAAACAATTAATAAGTAATACAAGAATAAATATGGTGTTTCCCATACTCACAACTATAAACCTACTTTTGCTCCACCCTGTATAAAATAAAGAATCTAAAAAGCCCTGATCCAGAAAATAGAACAAGGGAGCCCAGCTAGTGTTGCTCAGTGGTTGGGTGTCAACCCATGTACCAAGAGGTCACCGTCTGATTCCTGGTCAGGGCACATGCTAGGGTTGCGGGCTCAATCCCCAGTAGGGAGGTGTAGGAGGCAGCCAATAGATGTTTCTCTCTCATCAATGTTTCTATCTCTTCTCCCTTCCTCTCTCTCTAAAAATCAATAAAAATACATGTTTTAAAGAAAGAATAAGGGAAAAGAGGATCTGGGAATCAAGCTCAGATTTAACTAAAAGGAAATCTTAATAACCATTCTTTAATTTAAGATTTTAATAATGAATGTTGGCTTTGTAACACGAATTATGTTAGCAATGAAATTATTCCCCCCCATTTTTATTTGTTCTTTTAAAATCAGTTTAAATATTAGACTATAGGTCTGATTTCATTTCCCATTAGGTGTAGGTATTAGATACTCTAAAGGAAGTCAATACATGCAAGATAAATATGAATTAACTTTATATACTCTAATAGAACATTATTCCAATATTATCAACGTCACTTGAATCATTTTTAGCAGAACATTTTCACTATGTCAGCCCATTAAAACAGGATTCCTTTTCCACAGGAAAAAGTGCCTCTTGAGGTTCCAGACTAGATACAATTAGGGAATCAAGGACAAGTGGAAGTAATGAAAGGAACCAGCTCTATGTCTGAATCAGGAAGTTTGGCTGCACAAGTGACATCAGTCATCAGCATGAAGGCAGAGAGTAGGGTGAGAAAGCTGAGGATTTATCAGAGATACTGACAAGAAAACCAGAACAGAAACAGATGTTATAAGACTCCTCGTACTCTTTCTTTTAAAAGGAAATATCCGGAACCATGAAACTGAGCATTGAAAAGATAAGAGGAAGCCACCCTGAGCAGCACAGGAAGATACCCAGCAAACAGTGCAGCGATTCCATCAGGAAAATAATTTTACAGTTTTGTGATGACTTATCACTTTTGAACCGGCCTAAGTGCATGTCCCCCCTTAAAGCAGGTCCTGAGATAAGGATTCAGGTCCAAGTTGTTTATTTGGGAGATTCAGGAAACATGAGACAGGGAATGTGGCCATGGTGCTGGGGCAGGGAGCTCAGCCTACAAAGGAAGAACTGTCTGGCCATGAGCTGGGTGATCATCAGCCATGGTGAAGACTGCTTTGCTGGGGGGAGGCCAGGTGTTCATTCCTTGGCACTTGAACCTGTCTCAAGCAGGAGCCCAGCAGTGTCCCTGCCTACAGAGAAAACCTTCAGGCACATGATGGAGGAACTGGCAGATGGCCTCCACCAGGAAGACAGGAAGGTCCAGAGGGAGGATAGGGCCTCAACAGCATAGTCTACACTGCATCCCCCAGAGGAAGGTTGCTCCCATCAACAATAGTTTCTGCTGTTGGTATTTGATATCAATCTTCTCTCTCTTTTCTCTACTATACAATACAGCATGTATTTCAGATCATCTATGCCTAAGCTATCAAACATACAATGTTAGCTTACCTACGTCTTTAGTTCTCCCTGGAATCTACTTTACACTCTCCATAAGTTACGATTCTGAGTATATTCCTGGATAGTAAATTCTTTAACATCAACCTTGATCTCAACTAATTTTTTTTTTAAATCACTCTTTTGGTAGCAACCATAATAGTTCATAATAACATGCATGGAAAATGATGGGCTGGTAAGAGCTCAGGCATCCAGAGAATTCTTTATATTATGAGAGCAGAAGTCGTTTTGGCAGTTCCAAAACATACATTGTCAGAAAAGGATGACGGGGGGGGTGGGGAGGCCAATCTAAAACTTAACAGGGAAGAAGCATGTCCAGTGAAATGGCACTTGGCTTGCTTTGAACAAACGCAGTCACTGAAAATAATCCAATCTAAACATTATTGTTCTGAGGCTGCAGGAATAGTTCCGTAAAATATGAGCAACTTTTTCTAGACCCAGCAGGTATCTCTGCTTTCCTGTGTATGTGGTCAATGTGAAGTGACAATGTGCCTAAGTTACATTCTCCCTAAAACAGTAAGCACTTGACACAGATTGTGCTTCATTATTTCATAAAAATCATTTCAGGGAATTCAGGAAATAGCAGAAGCTAATGGGAGTGCAGCACTGTAGGCTTCCTGGATTAAAGGGATTTCTTGCCACTCAACAGATATACTGACTGCTGGACAGAGATGGGCTGGTTGAGATTCCGTTGAATTGGTTAGGTATGAGATTCCTAATCTAGCTATAATGAGTCATTATTTTTAAGAGAAATAAAAATGAAAAAAACAGACCAGTACACATCACTGAGACTTTCTGGATGTTTTTGCGCTGGGTTGGGAGGCCGGCCCCTAGCTGCCTTCTCTCTGTCCGCTTACAAGCAGTTGGCTGAGCCACTGTTGAATGAGATCCCTGTCCAGGGCTAGGTTTTATATTTATAGAAGGATCAGGCCAAATACCAAACCCACCATTCCCTGACACAAACCATCCATTAAATAATGCAGTAAGTATTTTTTAAAATCAGACATCCCTAAATATAGTAAATGATATATAGAAATGTATCTTTGGATCTAAATCAGTGTTTCTCAAACTATCTGTGGGAAACAATCATTTTATTATTATATTTCCAGTCTATCATGTACTGATACTTTTTGCAAAATCCATTAAAAAATTAAGAAAATAAATTTTTAGCCCAACTGGCATGGCTCAGTGATTGAATGTTGACCTATGAACAGGAGGTCACGGTTCAATTTCAGGTCAGGGGACATGCCCAGGTTGCAGGCTCAACCCCCAATGTGGGGAGTGCAGGAGGCAGCTGACCAATGATTCTCTCTCATCACTGATGTTTCTATCTCTTTCTCCCTCTCCCTTCCAATCTGAAATCAATATTTAAAAAAAAAGAAAATTTTTTAAATATAAGCCCAATTTTTTATCATCTCTACTAGATTCAACAGGCATAACACAACTCTGTCAAATTTCTTTAAAAGTTTCCCAATGCTTACTCTCAATTTATCTCGTCTCAGACCAGTAACAGCTGTGGGCAGCATTGGCCTGGGACCAGTCTGAGTCACACTGATTGGAAATACCGGGCACATATTTATTCAAAAGACATACTTTACCTCTGATATTCTTTCCAAATCCTATAGGAGAAACTTTTTTGTCCTCGTGCTCATGATTGTTTGATTTCTCCTTCATAATCTCATCATCGCTAACAGCATGAGCAGAACATTTTTTCTTTTTCTTCTTCTTGTGTCGAGGTGGAAGCTTTTTTGGAAAAGTAAACATTGGGAATATCACAAGAAACATTGCAACGGCACAAAGGAGGAATCCACTCCACCTAAAAAATTGGGAAATGTGAATAGCATTTATGGCTTTTGCATTGTGAGTGAGAACAAATTAGCAAAGTAGAAGTTTGTGGTGATAAAATTCTCCAGGAAAAGAAAATGTTTGACCCTCATCAATTATTAAACAGTAGGGAGTTGAACAAACTAAGAAAATACAGGAATTCTCCCTTTCTGTGGGATAAACAAGAAATCCACTCAATAATTATATGCATGATAAACATTATAATAAGCAACCTAGAATTCAAGTATTTTTAAGCACATATGTGTTAGTTCTACTACAATGTATATTTTATAATAAACCAATAACTCAAATTTAATAGAATAATACAGATTGTATAGTTAGCCACCAATAACATTTCATTTGATCCTTCAAGAATTACAACCTAGTTACAAGTGAGCTAAATATATACCTCCAAGAAATGCAAGAATATATATAATTAAGTGTTAGATCAGGTGGAATAGAGCATGAATCCTATAGAAGTTCAGAGAGAGGAAATGTGTGTCCGAAAGATACTTAGAGGATGTAGAACTTGAATGTTGTTGAATCGAGACTGTCTTTGAACTCATCTGAGGTTGCCATGCTGCAGAAACTAGGAAGCAAATACAGAGTAGAAGTCAACTCGGAGCCCTGCAGTAGAGTTCCGTGTTTATGGTCTTAGGCTTCCTGTCTGCATATTACTCCAGCGGCAGGCCCCTTTTGACCTTTTCTTAACAAAGAGCCCTGGTCCTACCTAACAGAGCAGCTCTTTCCCACTAGGAGTCCTCAACTCTGAACAGGGTCCTTAAAGCTTCCAAGTTGAAGAACGGTCAGACTCCATCTTCTGTATCAACACCCTGTCGGTTGTAACCAGAATGCAAGCTGCATTCTAAGCATGAGTTGGATGCAACCCAGTGAGAATATAGGACAATTGCGAAGTGAAAATTCATTTATAAAAGTAGTGTCTCAAGCCCTGACCGGTTTGGCTCAGTGGATGAAGCGTAGGCCTGCGGACTCAAGGGTCCCAGGTTCGATTCTGGTCAAGGGCATGTACCTTGGTTGTGGGCACATCCCCAGTGGGGAGTGTGCAGGAGGCAGCTGATCAATGTTTCTCTCTCATCGATATTCTATCCCTCTTCCTTCCTCTTTGTGAAAAATCAATAAAATATATATATATATTTTTTAAAGTAGTGTCTCAATCATAGTGCTGTTAGTTGCTAAAGGTCATAGGTTAACTGAATCATTCCTAGAACAGGTCATTAATAATCCAGTGGGCTATTTTAAAACATATTTAAATTTACATCAAGTAAAGATTTTAGGATAATCAGAAAACGGATTTATTTTGAGAAGACGGCTCAGGACAGACTTGTCACAATCTCAGTTATTCAGAATATAATCATGACCCCAGTGCCTGACACAGATTTGAGTACTGAAAACATGTCTTGAATAAATACATTGAATAAAATAGGTTTTTAAAAAATAAAGTCATTTGTCTGCAGGGAACATAGCTACTATATTATCTAGCCCCTTTAGTACTTGGCTGCTCACGAGGCCTTCACTAACCTGGCCCTGCTATCAACCTTTCTTGAATCTCTTTCTGCAAACTTGACATTCAGTCTCCCCAGCCTTCAGTTCCCTAGACGTCTCATGCTCTCTCCACAAGAGGGCAGGCAGCGAAGGGACAGTTCTTGCGAGTGGCTTCAGACAGACCTGGGTTTTATCCTGTCTTTACCACTCACTAGCTCTACGATCCTAGGGAACTTAACTTTGCTCTTCTGAACCCACTTTCTCATCTGAAAGAGATAGTAATAAAAACTGTTTTGGAGTGAGGACTCTTTCCTCCTCCCCACGTGGGAGTCTGTACTTGTTCTTCAATAAATTTCCACCTTAAAAAATAATAAAAATAAAATAAAATAAATAAATTTCCACCTTTGCTATACAAAAAATAAATAAACTGTTTTGGAGTCATAAAAATCAATAAGACAACATACAAAATGAACTTAACAAAATGCCTGCCCCAACAGCAATCACTTCATAGTGGCTCGTTTTTGTTTGTTTGCATGTAGATCTGCACTCAGGCTCCCACACCCTCAGCCAGAGCCTCTGCCTTAAAATTATACGCAAACATTAAAGATACACTCATAGTAGCCGAGAGTGAGCATAAATATAGAAGAAGGGGAAGAATTATCATGAATAAACAGTATACATGTTTGGGGACATTCCTACACAGAGCAAAGCAGCCTACATTCCTCATGATCCACAGTCACAAACGGTTGTTAGCACATGACATAATGGTGGTGCTAAAGAGAACCCTGAGAAAAAGCAGCTAGGACAAGAGAATGTGCAACATGTGCATTGGGAAAAGAAGCATATCTAAGAGTCAAAACTGAAAAGCCAGAGTTCTTAAGTCTTTTTTATGAACCATTACTCAGAGCAGACTGTTCACTGAAAGGGTCGGTAAGTACATTGACCAAGACCTTCATCCTGACTCAGTTTATCCCAGCTCTCTCTGACTCTGAGGCTTTGGGGGGAGTTATTCAAATCGCTGAGCATCAGTTTCCCTCATGGTTATTGTAAGGCTTAAGTGAAAAGTGTGTAAAGCTCTTAGTATAATGCTTGACACAGAGAAAGCACCTAATAAATGTTAGCATTATGCATTTATTCATGCCTTCACTCTTTCACATACATTTATTGAAAAATATATCATTCTGCTGGGCATGGGATAAAATAACATTGTATCACATAACTATGTCTTTGCCCAAGGTAGAAGTCTTAGAAACAGGGATTCCCAATACACAAAATTCATTTTTAAGTTTCTATATTGATGAATTATTTATCATTTGTAGAACTAATAATGGGCCATTAAAATGAATAAAACTACTTGAATGTGGATGAAATACAAAGGAATGAATAATAAGTAAAACATCATATAGCAAGAACTATTTAGAGCTCTACATACATAGACTCATTCATGCCTCACAACCACCCAGTGAGGTAAGTACTGTAACTATTTCCAATTTTATGGTTTAAAAAACAATAGCAACCACTGAGACAGAGAAGTTAAGTAACCTCCCCAAGGTTGCATAGCTATTCAGTAGCAGACTAGGCTTTAAACCCAGGGTACTATGGCTTTAAACTATGGGTTCACTCTGAATCACTCCACTTTGCAAACAATTGGGTTGCTGTCTACTAGGAAACCTTCTAAAGATGGCATAAAGCACTGGAAAGCTGAAAGTCCCTGCCTCCTGCTGTCCCCTAGTTGGTCCTCTTGGCCTCTCTTGCCACCGGATGTCCCCTACTGTTCTTCATATGAACATCTACATAGAACACAGGTCATACATTGCATGTTGATAAATATGGTTTAATAAACTAGTTTTCTGAGAACAAAACAAAATGACTCTTATTCTGACTTATTTCAAAACTGCAAAGAAAACAGTGCTTTAGACCAAAACTTTCGCTATCAGTCAAGCACTGAAAGCTCCCGCGTGAATCCCCTCATGCTGACAAGGGAACTTCCTTTTGTATAATTTCAAAATACGACCAAGCCAGGCTCATCTAGATCGTGGCACTTCCATCTTCAGAGAGCATTACTTATGTGAAAATAAGAAGTGTTCTGTAACCTAATTAATATTTTTAACTGCTTTGAAAATAAATAGTGTGAACCATTTTCCACATACCTCAGCGTTATGAGGTGATTATCTTGTAATGAAGCACAGAACACAGTTCTCTAAGCAATTCTTTAGAAACTAATTACTCGACACTAATGTCTGATACTGCACTATTCTCCTTGGTATAAAATGAACATTTCTCACCAATGTATAGCTATTACTAATGCATGTCAAATGAGCCTAGGACAATACTTTCTGGTGCTTACAAACATGAAAAAAGAACTCACATCCAAGTGGAGGTCTGTGAAGGACTTGAACAAAGCCCTGGCAATCTGAATAAATAAGTGGAGTCCTCATTCTCTACGCCTAAAACATGACTTACTTCATGAGACAGCTAAGGGTTTGCAAGTGAGCGAGTAGCTCACCCTCCTCTCCTGGGGAACAAACTGCTCCCGAGTGAAAGGATTCACTGCATGTGACAATGGGAAAGTAGAGCTACATTTCTGGGCAGCGGGGAGAGGGTTGACAAAGCACAAACACAATATAGTAAGGAAGTGCGTAGGGGCGATTTTAAAGGCACAGAAAAGATCATGAAAGCTTTGATTCAAGGACATAGGAAAGTCCCAACACAGCCACATCACCCTTTTCCTCCATCCTGCTATTAAGGAACCAACAGCTTCCATCCTGAAAAGTGAGGATTAAGCTGTTATTCCCAAACCGTCTGTATCAGTTTCCTATTGCTGCTATAACAAATTACACAAATGTATTATCTTATAGTCCCGGAGGTCAGACATCTAAAATGGTTGGCAAGGCTGTGTTCCTTCAGGAGGCTCTTGGAAGCACCTACCTCTTTGCCTGTCCAGCTTCCAGAGCCCACCTTCGCTCCGTGGCCCATGGTGCCTTCCTCCTTCTTCAAAGCACATGACATCCACCTCTGCCTCAGTCACCATGTCACCTTTTCTTACTCTGACCTCCCTACCTCCTTCTCTTCCTTATAAAGACCCTTGTAATTATATTGGGTTCACCATGATCATCCAAGACATTCTCCCCACCTCAACATCCTTAATTTAATCACATCTACAAAGCCCCCTTTGCCAGGAAAAGGTGACACATTCCTAAATTCTGGGGATTGGGACATAGATAACTTTGAGGTATTATTATTTTGCCTACTACCCCCTCCTCAATGACTTTTGGCTCTTTTTCATATTCCCCCTGGGGAAGTTTTTATGTTAACCACAAGGGTACTGTGAGTCTATCGTTAATCATAAGTGAAACGAAAAATTTAGTAAACAGTTCTTACCAGTTTCCAATGAAACGAGGGTCATTCTGGTCAAGTTGAACAGGATTTCTGGGATCAACATAAAAACCAATAAGAAGTCCACCTAGTAAGTATCCCACTGCAGGACCAAGAGCTCCCATGACATACATGATGGCTGGGAAGACAGAAGGGGAAATGTGAAATACAGTGGCACGCTCCTGACATTGCAGTCGTCTGCTTTCAGTCAGACCAAGCAGAAGACACAGTCCAACCCAGCTAACAACTTCCAAAACAAGAGTAAAAAGATTCCCTCTTTAGATAACTTCAGAGATTGTGTCTATGTTGGCATTTGGGTTTCAAATCATGCCCTTTATTTAACTGTTGCCTGTTCTGCTCTTAGAGCATGCAAATCATTTGAGGAACTTTTTGGTTGATTCTGTTTTATTTTTTAGTATAAGTGCCCAGGACATACCCCAGACCCATGCAGTTTACATTTCTGAAAGTACAGACATGGGTGGTTAATGAGGTGGTCATTGAATAACCAAGAGACTATAATAGGTAGTCTCAACAGTACGGAAAGGGAGGAAAAGTAGATGTCTCTAGAAGATTCTAACAGGTTCAGGAAGCTGGAATTCAGTTGGCAAACCTTCTTAATCACCTTCAAATCACTATTTTCAAATCACCACTTTAGAATCAAAGATCTGACAATGAGTTTGGTTTACTGTTAACTGAGGAATCTTACTTAGAGATTACTAAATCTCTTTAAATGGCTTGTGTTAGAATCCAAGCGGAAAGCACCCACAGCTGAATTAGAAAATAATTTTTAAAGCACATGTCCAAACTGGCAGAGGCTGGGGTCTTACTGTCAATAGTTCTTACTGTCATTCTACTCAAAAAAATTTTACCATTAGCCTTACCAGCATGGCTCAGTGGATGAGTGTTGACCTATGAACTGGAAGGTCACAGTTCAATTCCTGGTCAGGGCACATGCCCGGATTGCGGGCTTGATCTCCAGTGTGGGGCATGCAGGAGGCAGCCAATCAATGATTCTCTCTCATCATTGATATTTCTATCCTTCCCCCTTCCTCTCTGAGATCAATAAAAATATATTTTTTTTAATTTTCACCATCAATATAAGCTTATAGCAAAAAGTAACATATCCATTGTCCATTCTTTATATTGTTTTCATGCTGTGATTTTAAAATTTTAAGTAAATAATATTTCCCCAACTTTTAAATTTTGAGGTAGGGGACAAAATTCCTTGAAAGTCATAGAGAAATCTTGCCACACTCCAAACCCAGTGTTTGTCCTAACAAACCCCAGTTACTCGGGGACGAATCAATCCACACTTTTCAAGAATGATAAACTCAGGTGCTACATGCTTCTCACTTCTAGTGACATCATGCATTTTAATCGCTGAAGAAATGAGTGGTTTTCCATATCCTTTCAACAAAACTGTATTCACCGAAAGCAAACTGGAATAATCAGAATAGCTGCACCTCAATAAACATTGGGTAATCCTGTCCCTTCTGTTAGACAGCACCTTAGCACCTGCTCTCGCTTTTCACACAATGCAGTAGAGAGCGCGCAGTGTTTGTTTATTTTACAGAATCACCTGCTTGTAGCAATAAGATGTCAGGTTCTTGCACTTCTCCATCTGTGCGTGGAAGTGCAGCCTGGAGGAGGCACACCTCAAGATGCCAGCATTCTTTCGGAAGCCTGCTTTTCATCAAGTAAAATTCACTTGATAAATATCATGTTAGCCTCCCTGTTTACAGCCTAAAACAGAACTCAAGAATAGAAAGGCCTTTTCCAGACCCAGGTATTCCCGTATGTGTGTGAAGATAAAATGTATGTTTACACCTCCAGGCAAACCAGCACCATGTACAACTTAAAACTGTAATGAGGCCAAAATGTGACATGAATCATCTTCCCAAAATAGTGCCTCTGGCACTAAAGAGACTTCTTACAGACCCAGGTGAGAAGGGGGCATTTCTGCCAAAGAGTTTGTGCCTGGGGCGCTGAGCTCAGGTCTCCCAGCACCACGATGACCGTGAGGCAGTGCTGGCGAGACCCGCAATCACCAGCTGACGGGGAACCCATGACACCTTAACTACGTCATGAGGTGCGGCTGGAGCTTTGAAAAATTCAGCTGTGTAATCAGAAAAACATCTTCAGCCCTGACCGGTTTGGCTCAGTGGATAGAGCATCAGCCTAAAGTGGACTAAAGGGTCCCAGGTTCGATCCTGGTCAAAGGCATGTATGTACCTTGGTTGCGGGCACATCCCCAGTAGGAGGTGTGTAGGAGGCAGCTGATCGATGTTTCTCTCTCATCGATGTGTCTAGCTCTCTATCCCTCTCCCTTCCTCTCTGTAAAAAATCAATAAAATATATTCTAAAAAAGAAAAGAAAAACATCTTCATTATAAGCCAAATAATATCATTCTCATCAACAGAAATATACACATGTATATATACCTATAGAACTTTACTATATATAACTATGTTTGTTATATATGTATTATATTCATATAAGTATAGCTATATAACTATATTATATGCTATACCATATATACTGTACATACTCTTTACAGCATATAGTATAGTAACTATGTTACTATGTTTGTTAGATGTGTGTTATATACATATATTTATGTTGTATGTATGTGTGT
This sequence comes from Murina feae, assembly GCA_004026665.1. Taxonomy (NCBI): domain Eukaryota; kingdom Metazoa; phylum Chordata; class Mammalia; order Chiroptera; family Vespertilionidae; genus Murina; species Murina feae. The sequence goes on from PVJC01000581.1 coordinate 94,429, forward strand.
GTAGATATACACATGGCACCCCACCCCTCACTCCCTTGCTCTTTGTCACCTACCTTGCTAGAGTTGGCACTATGGCACAAAACACCATCCCACATGACATTTGTTTATTTGCTTATTGTCTGTCTCTCCCACCGGAATGTCATTTCCATGAGAATAAGGACTTTTTTTTACTGGTGCCATATCCATGCCTAAGCAGTGCTGACTATAAGTACCAATAAATATCGATGCATAGAGAAAAGATCAAGACATGGACTTCAATCTCAAGTGAAGTAACGAAAGCCGTTGAAGTGGAGTCGTCCTTGCCATAGTGCCTCAAGGAGCCGTCCGTGGGTGCCTGCCCCCGTGAGCCACCTTCCTCCTCCTGCCCCATGAAGGCCTCGGTTTGGCAGAGTTGGTTTCTGTGCTTTAGCCACAGAGCCTGAACTCCTACCCAGCCCACTCCAGGCCTGGCTGTTACCTCTGCCAGGCTGTCCCTGGGCCACCACCCTCCCTGGTACGTTTCCAGAGTTCTCAGAGCCTCTTTGGAACTGGCCTAGTTTGCAGGACCCTCACTTGAACTTGGTCTCTAATTTATCGACCTCTGTTTCCGTATTGTGCCCTCTCCCACTCTTCCCTGCCCGCTGCCCACTTCCTCCTGGCCCTCCCGGCTCAGACCCACACGGCGCTGAGTGCTGCTGGGAACTGATGCTGACAGGGGTGGGGTTACATGAAGAAGCTGGGCTCAGGCTCAGGACCTGGGATTACACCCAGGATGGGTGTGCAGAGCGATGTGTCACATGCTTGCCTAAGGTCCTCAAATGACCATTCAACCCAGGCTGCGTCGCAGGGAGAGTAGGTCGCTCTCCTGAATATGTTTGGTGTCACGGTCACTGCAGATGAAAAGAGGACACGCAAAGCAGCCCACATGCCCCTGGGAAAGTACAGCAGCGGGGACACCAGCTCCCAATCAGCTTGCATAATTCCTTGAAAATTAGCCAAGGTACTTGAGAGCATCACATTTAGAGAACTCTTTCCTCGCTCATTCTTTCCACTCACAAGCACAGACAGAGAGGACACCTTTGATCTCAGTTATTTTGAGCAGCAATTTTTTCTTTTAAGTGATTCAGTCATTTTGACACAGACCTGACAGCCGAAGGACAGCTGCCTGCACTCTATCACTTTGCTAAAACATCCAGAGAGCATCTGAGGTTCCAGATGAGATGGGAGATGGTTCTCTAGGTTCAAAGTATGTTCTCCTCACTACCATAGTGAGCAATAGTTAGTTTAAATTCACTCTCTCCCTCTAGAAATATTTTCAAAATCATGTGTACTATAAAAAGGAACAACCAAGTATATACATAAGCAGCCAGTTGCACTTTACTCCTATCTGGGGCATGGGAGAGGGAAGGGTTTAATGAGCTGTGCCTTTAAGACATCAAATTTGATCAGCTATGAGTGACTGTTGTCTGTAAACTTAATCCAGTCCTCAACAAGAACCACAAAGACAGATATCATGAAAGCATAAAAAAATACATGTCAAATTTTTAAAAATCACATTTTGGGGCAATAATATGTTTTACTAAAATTAAGTATGGATTCCCAATGCAAAAAAAAATCAAAACATTAATGAACCCATGAGAAAATAACTTCATTAGTTATCAAAAAAATAGAAGCTACAAACAATGAAACACAACTCTAACCAAATAAATCAGCACCAGAGTTATAAATTTCGTACAAGCTTTTGGACAGCAGCTCACCATGTATATCATGATGACATTTCTCACTGCATTATGTATATAGGAAAGTAGAAACAATATTAATACTATTTTAAGGCATAATGCAAGTATGAATTTTAATGTTGAAGAAGAGTTTTTATGCCTTCAGGAAATACTCATGTTTATTTTTACTTTTTAAAATATACTTTTATTGATTTCAGAGAGAAAAGGAAAGGGAGAAACAGAAACATCAACGATGAGAGAGAATCACCTCTGGCACGCCACCCCACTGGGAATCGAGCCCACAACCCAGGCATGTGCCCTTGACTGGAATCGAATCTGGGACCCTTCAGTCTACAAGCTGACAGCTCTATCCACTGAGCCAAACCAGCTAGGGCAGAAATACTCATTTTAAAAATTTAAGTCCATTTTTCCATTTTTGGCAATTTCTCAAAGATTCAACTTATCTATATATCTTATCTAATAAAAGAGTAATATGCAAATTGACCCTCACTCCATTACACCTAAGCCATGCCCACTAGCCAAGCCATGCCCGCCAGCCAGTCAGAGTGGCTGTATGCAAATTAACCCAGCCAAGATGGTGGCCAGCAGCCACGAAGCTAGAGCAAACAGGAGGCTTCCGTTGCACCTGGAGGAAACTGCCTGCCTAGGCCTCTGCTCAAGGCAACAAAGTTTCAATTATAGAAGATAAATAAACCCCAGGAACCTGCTTCCAGCCAGCCTTGCTGGGACATTGGGTCAATGGGAGCTGTGGGCAGCCTAAAAACAGCTCTCAGCCTCTCACCCAGGCTGGCCACACCCCCATGGGGTGAGGGTCCCCAAAGGGTGGCTTGGCCAGCCTACAAACAGCCATCAGCCCCTCACCCAGGCTGGCCAGGCACACCAGCAGGTGGACATCCCTCGAGGGGTCCCAGGCTGCAAGAGGGCACAGGCTGGGCTGAGGGACCCTCCCACCCCCCAAGCGCACAAATTCTTGTGCACCGGGTCTCTAATATATATATAAATATATATGTATAATCCTAATATGCAAATTGTCCCCTTGGGAGATCCACCAGAAGACCAGGAGTTCGATTGCTCACTATGATGTGAACTGACCACCAGGGGGCAGCACAGAACAAAGGAAGGCCCCAATCAGCCCTGATCACTGGCCAGGCCTAGGAACCCTCCTCATGCATGAATTTCGTGCACTGGTCCTCTAGTAAGAGTATAAGCCCCAAGTATTATTTTAGTGGAACTATAATTCACTATGAAATAAAATGACATCACAACTATTGTTTATTGATGATCTTCTAGAAACTACAATAGGCACTTAACATCTTTTGTGCCATTCAGCACTAACAGGTTTATGGGTAAAAAATATATCATCCTTTCCAATTTATAGATGAGAAAGCTGAGTCCTGAGAAAATAGGAGATTACCAATTACTAGTAAGGGGCAGAGCCAAAATTAGAACTTGGCTCTATCTGATACTGAAGCATTTCTGTTTATGGACATATGTCTCTAAAATACAAAAAAAAAAAAAAAAGCAACAAAAGTTTAATTAGAAGTATGTAGGTCCCTACCTTTAAAGAAATTAGTCCCATAAGAGCTGAAAAAATCTCAAAATATTTTGGGAATTGCTAGTAGTAGGAGTTTTAAAAGCATTCTAAATGAAACAGAAGCTCATTCTTCATCTCCAGTATCACCACTAATTGGCTGCCATATGATGGCAGAGAAATGCACATTAACTGAAAAACACATTCCAAATATGTTGTATGACACTTACTTCAATAATTACCGTGAAGACGCAGAGGAGTGTACCAGCTGTTAAAAGCAGATTAAATTTGTCTCCTGGGAAAGGTAAGTCATGCCAGGAAACACCTTCCAGGTAAACAAGCAAAGTTATGACACTCTAGTTTGCTTTCCAGGTATTCGAAGAAGCATGAGTTCCATAGGAAAGAGCCAAGTCCAGAGGAACACAAGTGGAAGAATGTCATGTGGAAATGTCCCTACACACGTTGGCATCAACTTTTTAGGACATGTTTAATATTACCCCCTTCTTTCTATCAGTCCACTGAAGTTAGTTCTAATACAGAGTGCTTACACTCACTGTGAAGCTTATTCTTATATTTAGAAAAGTGTTAGTTGTCAAAGTCTATAGTAACTGACAGAACTATTGCTAAAAGATAACACTAGAAGCCTGGCTAGTGTGGCTCAGTTGGTTGGGCATCATTCAGTGCACCAAACAGTTGCCCATTTGATTCTCATTCAGGATACATGACAGGGTTGCAAACTTGATCCCTGGTCTGATCAATGTTACCCTCTCACATCGATGTTTCTTTCTCTCTCCTTCTCTATTCCTCTCTTTCTAAAAATCAATAAAAATATTTTCTTTAAATAAAGGATAACACTGGACATCCTATGTAATAGAAGCCTAATGTGCAAGTTGACTGGATAGCAGAATGACTGGTTATTATGATGTGCACTGACCACCAGGGGGCAGATGCTCAATGCAAGAGCTGCCCCCCTGGTGGTCAGTGCACTCCCACAGGGGGAGCACTGCTCAGCCAGAAGCCCTGAGCCAGGCTCACAGCTGGCAAGTGCAGCAGCAGTGGTGGGAGTGACCTCCATGGCAGTGCTAAGGATGTCCCACTGCTGGCTTTGGCCTGCTGCCCATGGGGAGCAGGCCTAAGCCATCAGTCGGACATCACCCAAGGTCTACAGGACTGCAAGAGGGCACAGGACGGGCTGAGGGACCCACCCCAAGTGCATAAATTTCATGCACCAGGCCTCTAGTCCTATCTAATAAAAGAGTAATATGCAAATTGACCATCACAAGATGGCTTCCCCCATGTGGTCAAAGATGGCTGCCACAGGATGGCTAGCAAGGGAGGGCAGTTGGGAGGAACCCAAGCCTGCAGGGGAGGGCAGTTGGGGGTACCCAGGCCTGCAGGGGAGGGAGTTGCGGGAGACCCAGGCCTGCAGAGGAGGGCAGTTGGGGGGGAACCAGGCCTACAGAAGAGGACAGTTGGGGGGGCTATCCTGGCAAGGGGAAGACAGTTAGGGGCAATCAGGCTGTCACAGGAGCAATTAGGCATTGATCAGGCTGGCAGGGGAGTGGTTAGGGGCAATTAGCAGGCGAGAGGTCGGGAGCCAGCAGTCCTGCTGAAAGGTATCCCACTGGTGGGATCGGGCCTAAACAGGCAGTCGGATATCCCTCAAGGGGTCCCAGATTGGAAAGGTTGGGCTCAGGGACACTACCTGCACCCCCCCACTCCCACTCTGTGCACAAATTTCGTGCACCAGGCCTCTAGTTTACATTTATTTATTTATTTATTTATTTATTTATTTATTTATTTATTATACTGTACAGAATACTTTTATATGTATTTTCTCACTTAATCTTCACAACAATCTTATGTGGTAGTGCTATTATTATCCTAATTTAAGGCACTTTCCTTTGTAATCGCCTCATAGATAAAAGAAAAAAATCAATTCATCTTAATTAAAAACAAATAATCTCTGACTCTGTTATAGAACAATAACAAAGGGATTTATAAATACAAGTAATTTTACTAAGTTAATATATCTAACTGCTTTGTGTTTCTTCTAACACTTTCACTTGGAGTAAGAATAAATTCTCATTAGAGGGGATAAATGGTGATGGGCAGAGACTTGACTTGGGGAGGTGAACACACAATATAATGTACAGAAGATGTGTTGTGGAATTGTGCACCTGAAACCTGTGTGATTTGTTAACCAGTGTCACCCCAATAAATTCAATACAAAAAAGGGAAAAGGAAAGCGGATCTGGAGTAGACTTTTATGAGGAGGAAATATGGCAAATGATCAATCAAAAACACAGTATTTTATTTTAAATAAAAAGTAATGCTCAATGTCCCAGGGGCAATTATAATTCAACTCGATGTTTGAGTGGTTCATAAGAGCACTGGATTCAGCATCAGATGTCTGTAACTATCAGGGACTGGCTCCATCGTCTTAGACAAGATACTTAATCCTGCTAGACAGGCTTCCTCATCTATAAATAGAGAACCATAACTTATCTACTTCCAAGAGCTATTGAGGGAATAAATGAGATAATGCACATAAAAGCTTTAACACTTACTAAGTGCTCAGTCAATGTCAGCTATAACAATTAACATCATTACTTCTATTATTACATCTCACTTAATCGTTGAAGTTATGATTCTGAGATAGTACAAGAGTTTAAAATACCTTTAGAGCCACAAAAGGATGATGATGATATGTTCAGTATCATGTTAGTGTTAAATGTATTTACTGAAGTCTTTAAATAGGGAATTCACATAGCTAGTTATCAGATAATCAGAATATTCAATTACTCCACACACCCTATCATCTAATGATTCATCAATCAATAGTTACTTGTTGAAGTTATACTTATGAAATAGCTGGTGTTAAATATTAAAAAGTGATATATATGTGAACTTAAACAAGTTAATGAATAGACAAAATAAAAACTAACTCAAAGATACAAACAAACTGATGGTTCTCAGATAGGAGAAGGGTTGGGAGACTGGGTGAAAAAGGTGAAGGGGTAAGAAGTACACATTGGTAGAACAAAATAGACATGGGGATGCAAAGTCCAGCATAGGGAATAGAGTTAACATTGTAATGACTATATCTGGGGTCCAGTGGGCACTAGGCTTCTTTGGGGATTGCTTTGTAAATTATATTATCTAGCCACTATGTTATGCACCTAAAACTAATAATAAGGGTATAGTATGTCAACTGTAATTGAAAATATTTTTAATTGTAAATATTATTCATGATAAAAAGGGCCATGGTTCTTCCTATAAAGAGTTTGTGAGGAACTCTTTCTTGAGAAACAAAACACACAAGAAAAAATAATTACCAAAATAAGACATTCTATGATAAGGGCTAAATGGTGGTTCCAATAAGAATTTGAGAAGACTTAAGGAGCGAGAGAAATGGAAGAAGAAATCTAATACTTTAAGTGCCTCCTCTGCGCTTTTTAAATACAATACTTAAATCTCCCAACAACATTACCAAGCAGCAAATTTAATGAGTTCCCACTTGATAGAAGGACTCTGACCTTTGAAAGTTAAGGAATATACCCAAGTCATCAACCTAGTAAGTGATAGATTCAAGACCAAGTCTCTCAGACTCCAGAGTCTAAACATTTATACTTTATACTACATAGCCTCCCGGGTGATTTGAATGAAACCACAAATGAAATTTCACTTTACACAATGAATATCAAAATCAAACCATGAAAAAAAGCCTCATTTTGTGTTCTCCCAGTAGAAAGATATTAATTTATGCAACTTCCAAATAATACATAAGAGATCTCAACCCTAAGTCCCACTCTATACACACACACACACACACACACACGTATAAGATATGAGATATCCGTATGAGATAAAAACATATGTATATGTGTGTGTGTGTGTATTGATTTCAGAGAGGACAGGAGAGGGAGAGAGACAGAAACATCAGTAATGAGAAAGAACCACCAATCGGTGCCTCCTGCATGGCCCCCACCAGGGATCGAGCCCGAAACCCAGGCACATGCCCTTGACTGGAATCGAACCTGGGACCCCTCAGTCCACAAGCCAATGCTCTATCCACTGAGCCAAACCAGCCAGGGCTAGTCCCACTCTTTAATATGAAAATCCTGAATTGCCCTAGTTTTACTCAGTGGACAGAGCATCAGCCTATGGACTAAAGGATCCCAGATTCGATTCCAGTCAAGGGCACATGCCCTGGTGCAGGCTCGATCCCCAGTAGGGGGCGTGCAGGAATCAGCCAATCAATGATTTCCTCTCATCATTGATGTTTCTATCTCTCTCTCCCTCTCCCTTCCTCTCTGAAATCAATAAAAATATATATTTAGAAAAAAAATCCTGAATTGTCATAGGAGCTACTATAATTTTCAGAGCAAAGTTATTAAAGATGTTTTCATAAATTTACTATGTTAAGTTTTCAAATTTACTCACACACTTTATCAAGTTCTCAATGACATTTCTAGAGTAATCTCATCACTTACAGAGCATAATTCTGCAACCTGCTGACTAGAGATAATATAGCTATTATGTAATATTTAATAGTTCAAAATGTGAAGTTATTATTTTTCTGAAAATACTAAAGAAGCTAGTATATAAAAATCTCAACTGTGATCAGAAAAAATGGCTTTAAATTCTGTCTAATTCTCTTTTACTCCTTTTAAGAGTTCTACATTTTGTTTCAGGGATGGCCTGGATAAATAATATCATTTGCTATGAGGCAACTCTTTTTTATACTCTAGCTCATTGTCTATGATATGGATTTATCAGTCTTTTGAAGCCTATCCAATCCTTTAATTTTCAGCTACTATCAGAAAGTTTCACCAGTTGGCAAATATAGTGAGATGGGGGGGAGGAAAGGGGGGAAGCAGGTACTTTCTATGAGCATTTTTTAAATTTTTTTTATTGATTTTTACAGAGAGAGGGAGAGAAAGAGAAACATCGATGTGAGAGCAAAACATCAACCAGTGGCTATTAGTTCTGTTTTTCTGGAATGCCCTAACACAGGTTTGCTTCAAATATCTAATTTCTTTATGCCCCGTGATGATTATGACTGAGTTAAAACCACCACTGACCTGAAAAAAGCCATTTACTGCATAGACAGCCCTGTGCATTTGTGGCATTTTAACTCACCCAGGTTGTCCGTATGAGATAAAAATATGAACTTGATGCCCTAACCGGTTTGGCTCAGTGGATAGAGCGTTGGCCTGCGGACTGAAGGGTCCCAGGTTCGATTCCAGTCAAGGGCATGTACCTGTAGGAGGTGTGCACAGGAGGCAGCTGATCGATGTTTCTCTCTCATCGATGTTTCCAACTCTGTCCCTCTCCCTTCCACACTGTAAAAAATCAATAAAATATATTTTTTAAAAAAAACATGAACTTGGGTCCACAATCCCTGAGCCCAAACTCAAGGCTGAATGTGTCTTGGAATTAAGAATTTATCACCTTTCAGACTGAAATAGATACTTTTTGAAAGAAGACAGAAGGAAAGCCAAGAGACATATGAAAACATGCTCAACGTCACTAATTATCCGAGAGATGCAAATCAAAATGACAATGCGGTACCATCTCACACCTGTCAGAATGGCTATCATCAACAAATCAACAAATGACAAGTGCTGGTGAGGATACGGGAAAAAAGGAACCCTCCTGCACTGCTGGTGGGAATACAGACTGGTGCAGACATTGTCGAGAGCAGTATGGCTTTTCCTCAAAAAACTAAAAATGGAACTCCCATTTGACCCAGTAATCCCACTTCTAGGAATATATGCCAAGAAACTAGAAATACCAATCAGAAGGATATATGCACCCCTATGTTCATAGCAGAACAATTCACCATAACTAATATTTGGAAACAGCCTAAATGTCATCAGCAGATAAGTGGATTAGAAAACTATGGTGCATCTACACAATGGAATACTATGCTGCTGTAAAAAAGAAGGAGCTCTTACCATTTGCAGCAGCATGGATGGAACTGGAGAGCATTATGCTAAGTGAAATAAGCCAGTCAATGAAAGAAAAATACCACATGATCTCACTCATTTATGGAAAATAGAGACCATTATAACCTGATGAACAAAAAGATAGATACAGAGGGAGTAAAGCATCCAACAGACTGTCAAATTACAGCAGGAAAGCTGGAGAGTATTGGGAAGTGGGGGAAAGAGATCAACCGAAGGACTTGTATACATGCATATAAGCACAACCAATGGACACAAGACACTCGGGGAGTGGGATGAGGGCATGCGACAGGGGTTAGGGGAGGCTGGGGGAAGGTTCAATGCAGGGGTGGGAAGCAGATATATGTTCTACTATGTGTAATACTTTAAACAATAAAAAAAAGAATTTATCACCTTTTACAAAATTTAAAGGCTGAACGATGCTGTATACTGTGTAACTCCCCCAGCGGAATGTGGAATGGTGCTCCAAAATCAACCACGCTATTGCTACTGCAAAAAAAAATGAATGAATATTCATACTAAGTATGATTTAAAAACTAGCTCCCTATCAGATCAGGCCTAATTCTGCCATTAAATGGGTTGCAAAACTAACTTTCAGATTTCAGGTTTATTAATAGAATGTAAAATTGATAGGAGAAGAGTAGTAGCAGTAAAAAATGTTTGCAGTTGTTATTCTGAGAGCTGGCATCTAAGAACGGATGTCAGGCACCAGCTATGGATCCTCAAGAGGGTATTTTACTCAACCAGTTAAAAAAAGCCCAGGAGGGGGAATAGAACATGGTAAAGAGGGGTAAGTGGTGATGGAAGGAGACTTAGGGTGGTGAACACACAGAACAATAAACAGATGACATATTATAGAATTGTACACCTGAAACCTATATGTTTATTAGCCCATGTCACGCCAATCAATTTAATAAAAAAGTAAACAAATAAGTAAATGAATAAATAAAATACCTCCCTAAGTGGTGAACTAAGCCCAAATTGTTATTAGCCCTGTATTTAACCAGCCTTTACTTTTCGAACATTACTTCTATTCTTCTGATTATAGGATTTGATATGATACGGTCTGCATAGTAAGTCAAGAGGTAGGTGTTTTTTTTAAATCACCTATCGTTAGGCGGTAGGGTGGGGGGCAGGGGAAGAGGAGGTCAATCAGGGGAAAAGGAGACATATGTAATACTTTAAAGAATTTTTAAAAATCATCTAACTTCACATTATTTCAGGAGATTTAAAAAGCCATGGATCAACCCTTAGGTTATTCAACAGTTCTGCTCCTTTGACCAAAAATATATGTTGACAATCATCCCTCTGGGGCAGCTTAGCTTCTTTGGTGAATTTCTGTATGCTTAGCCCATAATTATGAAACCTGTGTTTATTCTAATGACCACCACAAGAAAAGAAAAAAACTTGATTTAAAAAATAACAAAAGGCCGTGAAAGGACTCCGAGTGTTCATGCTGAATTGGATAGTAAATTGCCAGTCCAAAACCAGCGTACAGAGACCTGTGCAAATCTCACTCCTGTTCGAAGCCATGGTCACCATAAGCAGCTTAAGTGATCCAGGCTCCTCACTGTTTCCTCCACATTTACCCTAGTAACTCAGATTAGTTCTCATCCAAACGCTGCCAGCTCAGCTTGAAAATTGCCAGCCCACATTATTTCTTGTGGGATTGCTTATAAACATGATTATTCCAAGAGTCACAAACATTATAATATACTAGAGTGATGATAACAACCCCTTACACCTCCAGTGAACAGTTCACCCTAACAACCTTAGTATAAACTGATTACACATGCAATTATCATTTTTATTATTCATTTAAGCAATGAACCATAGATTATAATAACATAATGCATGATCATTTTATTATTTAAATAAGATGCTTCCCTACTGTGCATCCTAATTACAGAACAAGGGCAGCATGCCAACTATCACCATGGTCTTAGTACACCTAACATTATCTTCTCGCAAATATGTGAGTCTTTGCTAGAGCAAGAGACTTAGATCAGGTTCCCCCAGAAGTGGATCCTACCAGTCTTCCCAAAAGTGGCCTCAGGGGACCTCTGAAAATGGTTCACTATTCACTTGACCCAGAAAACTCACAAAACAATGCAAATCAAGAGGTTCAAATCTTCATGGTCACTTTAAGGATACTGGTAAAACGGCCCAGGCCATCAAGGGTATGATACCCGAAAAGCCACAAGTATCTGAAGGATGTCACTTTACAGAAGCAATGTTTGTCATTTGTCGTTACAATGGTGGTGCTGGTAGGTGTGCCCAGGCCCGACAGTGGAATGGACATAAGGTCAGTGGCCCAAAAAGAGTGTTGAATTTCTTGCTGCATGCGCTTAAAAATGGAGAGAGTAGTGCTGGCTTTAAGGGTTTAGGTGTAGATTCTCTGGTCATTGAGCACATCCAGGTGAACAAAGCTCCCCAGATGTAGTGCAGAACTCAGAGCTCTGGAGGTCTGTCTGACACACTGAGAGGATCTTACTGCAGAAGAGCAGACTGTTCCTAAACCAGAAGAGGAGGCTGCACAGAAGAAAAAGATATCCCAGAAGAAACCAAAGAAACAAAACGTATGGTCCAGGAGTAATTCAGCATCAAATAAATGCTAAATGAAAGTTAAAAATAAAAAGCAGACCATAAGACAAGGATTTGAGTTAAGCAGTTTAGTATGATCATGGAATACATTCACACTGAATTTAGGGATACCAAACAGTGTGAATCCATCTAAACATTATGTCTCTCAAATTCTCTCTCTCTCTCTCAAATTCTCTCTCTCTCTCTCTCTCTCAAATTCTCTCTCTCTCTCTCTCTCAAATTATCTCTCTCTCTCTCTCTTCCTACCACTACCTCTAAAAAAGCAATGGAAAAAATATCCTCTAGTGAGGATGAACAACACAAGTGAATAATGCTATAATCGACAAATAAATGGGCTTTTCTAATTAGTAAATTACAGAAGGCTTGAAAATATTGATCTGACCATTAAAGAAAGCTCAGACTATCAGGATAAACAACATTATAAGTAGCAAAGTCAAAAATAATTACAAAAAGGGAAATATCTAAATTGGCATTCTCTCTTTTTTTTAAAAGCAGACTTTTTCCCCTAGCATCTATTTTTATTAAATATTAAGAATAAATGAAGTCATCAATCAATATCTTTTATATCACCCCTCTTCTGCAGGACTCTGGGAGTTAAAAAATGTGAGCACCTTCAGAAACACTACAATTTAGTTGGGAAAAGGAGATAAGCACATGAAATATTAAAAGACACAGATTAATGTCATTTCAGTGCAAAAAAATTGGAAGCCAGTGTGTGATTAATTGCCAGTGAACAGAGAAGGGCCACTGCAACTTACAAAGGCCAAAATGTGGACACTTTGGACAAGGATATATTTAAGCAAACTCTTCAAGGATGATTAAAATATGGGCATAAAGGACACAGGAAAGTGAAGACACTCATTGCAAAATATGGTAGGAAATGACCATATATCAGGTAAAGATGGACTATCGGGGAGAGCAGGGAAAAGAGCAAATGTTGAGAATCTTCTGTATCAATCTAGGAAATTGGATTGTATCCTCAGTAACCTGAGGAGCCCCTCAAAGTATTTGGGCAAAGGGGTGACACAATCAAAATGGACATTAGTCTGGCATCACTATGTAAGGACCAAAAGGAGACAATGGACAAGAAAACCCAACAGTCTGAGCATGACGCGGTAAGGATCTGAACTAGGCTGGACCAGTGGACAGTGGTGTGAGAGGCATTTAGGACAAAGAATCTATGAACTCTAAGAGACCAAAAGATGCACTGGTCTCCACAACATGCAGCCAAGAGAAGGAAAGGAGCATTAACATTTTAAAATTAAGGCAGGAAGCTAGTTTCAGAGCAGACGAGAACTCAACAAAAATAGATTCCAGAAGAGTGAGACCAAAAATCATAGGATGTGGTGTGAAAACTGGCATATATTCTTTTGAAAAATAATCATAGTAAATATACTATGTTAAGTAGTATTTTTCTAATTATAAAGCAACTCAAGTTCACTGCAAATTTGATACTAAAGAAAAAAGCCCAAAACATAAAAATCACTCAGACTCCAGCTACCCAAAGATGACTACTTGCATTCTAAATCAGGAGATTCTTCAGAACTTTCCCTCACTAGTTAAGAAGCAGGTAGGGTCGAGTCAGTGTAGTTCAGTGGTTGAGCATCAACCTATGAACTAGAAGGTTATGGTTTGATTCCTGGATTGCAGGCTGCATCCCAGTAGGAGGCCAGATTATTATGACCACCTGACGTTTGTAGGCAAATTAGCCATAATTTCACACTGAAGTTGCTAGAGGGCCAGACCATTCCATTATAAATAGGGAAGCAGGTTGTTGACCACGACAGTAGGAGGAGGTTTTTTTTTCCTGAAGATGTAGGTAAACAAAGTGATTTAACAACCTTTGAGAGCAAGATATATATATATATACACATACACACATTGAGTGGCTAGATTATTATGACCATCCCATCAGTACTTCGTTGGGTTACCTTTTGCCTTAAATACTGCAGTGATTCTTCTTGGCACTGACTTCACGAGACGTTGAAAGGTGATGTGAGGAATCTGACACCATGCCTGATGAATAGCACTGTCCAGTTCTGTGAGATTTGGTGGTTGTGGAACCAGCTGCCTGATGGCTCTTTTAACTTTGTCCCACAAATGCTCAATTGGATTGAGATCTGGTGATTGTGGGGGCCACCTAAGCAAGGTAAAGTCTCCCTCATGTTCTTGAAAGCACTCCTGCACAATACGAGCACTGTGGCATGGCGCATTGCCTTGTTGGAAGAAGCCATCTCCCTTGGGATACACCATCAACATGATAGGATGAATTTGATCAGCAATGATACTTAGGTATGTTGTGCTATTCAGACGTTGTTCCACATGAATTAAAGGGCCCAAATCATGCCAGGAAAACATGCCCCAAACCATAACACTGCCTCCACCAGCTTGAAGGGTTGTACTCATGCATGTGGGGTGTATGCTTTCATGCTGTTTCTGCCAAATTCTCACTCTGCCATCTGCATGATGCAACTGGAAACGTGATTCATCGGGCCACATGACTTTTTTCTAATGCTCAATAGTCCAATCCTTGTGTTCCTGTGCAAATTGGAGACATTTTATCTTGGTAACTGCAGACAGCAAAGGTTTTCGAACAGGCCTTCGGCTTCCATATCCCATACAATGCAGTGTACGGCTAAATTGCCTACAAATGTCAGGTGGTCATAACAATCTGGCTACTCATAATAATATATATCCCACGTTCAAAGGCTGTTAAATCGAGTTATTTACCCATATCTTCAGTAAAAAATCACTTCTGTCATGGTAAACAGCCTGCTTCCCTATATATAATGGAATGGTCTGGCCCTCTAGCAACTTCAGCACAAAAATTATAGCTAATCTGCCTACAAACGTCAGATGATCATAGTAATCTGGCCACTCAGTGTATATAAAAATCAAGTGACCAGAACACCAAAACAACTGGAATGACCGGAACAATCAGATGCTTTGATGTGCACTGTGTCCCAATCGGTCCCCCACCCCAATCTGGGGCTAGGCCAGCCAGCCAACCTCCCACAGCCCCTCCCCCCTGGCTGGCCCGGCCCCACCCATGCACAAAATCGTGCACCAGGCCTCTAGTTCTTTATAACAACCCAATGAGATAGATACAATTCTTATTTCTTTCTGCTGATAGAGAAACTAGAGCCCAGAGAGCTTAAGAAACCTGCCCCAAGTAACTAAGAGTTGGTCTCTGAGCCCAGGCAACTCAGCCTGACCCGGGATCTTAACCACCATGTAGTAGTATATTGCCTCTTGCACTGTGTGCTTATATAATGCATATCAGTAGAACCTGTACTCATTCATTCATTTTTTAACCAAGTCTTTAAACTTAGCTGCTTACAAGAACAACAGAATTCCTTAGGAAATATCCATTTGAGGGGGAGGCAGGCTGCCAACTGGCATCTTTTCTTTAAAATAATTATCTTCCCAGTGGCTGTTGTTCCTTCAGTCTCCAAGGGTGGGGCCCAGGAACCTGGATTTGAGAAGCCCTCCAGGTGATTCTGATGCTCATTAAAGCTGGAAAACCACCAGTCTAGATTATCCTTAAGATAAATTCCACTCAGGAAATTCTAGAATTCTATTATTTGTGAGCAAGTCCCTTAAGGTGCTTTATGCATTTTACAGGGCAATGGACTAATGTCTCAAGTTTCCTTAGAGTCTTAGAATTACATATGGCAGCATACTGCTTTTCCCTACCATGGAAATAAAGCCCAATTAACACACAATGTTCCCCCTGGGAATTGTTTAATTTAATAGCTACCCCAACACATTTGAGGGCCATTTTACTGTATGCTATAGCTTAGAAAAATCAGTTACCCTAGAATAATTAAAGCTCTCACTAACAAACATTAGGTTCCTCAAAATGAGAAACACACGCAGAAAGACTTTCTCATCATAAATTAATCCCTTGACTATATTCCCAGTGATAACACAGAAAACCCAAATGAGTTTTTAATATTGAGAAACAGTCCAGAGGATGATTTGTACATTCTCATTTTCATCTATTTTCACTTCCTCTTAATTGAATATGAACAATGGGCAATTGTTCATAAAAGTTTTACTAGACAATGCCAAATCAAGCTAGCATCATTGGATCAAAAAGCCTACGGTATAAATACTATTTACAAATCACAGCACCTTCTTGGTCTTCCACGGTTCGGCCCAAACACACTGTCATGCTCATCCAGGAAGTCACTCGGTTCCTACCAAACCGACACTTATGAGCTCCATGTAGTGCTTTCCCCGATTCCCCGTCTTCTATTTCCAGCTCTCACCCTCTCACCTCGTTGGCCCAGCCCAATCCTGCCCTGTACTCGAGGTGGCCTCCTACACAAGCCACGTCTACCATCCCAGGCCAAAAGGCTATCTCCCTCTTGGGAGGTGGACAGCATCCAATGACAGGGACTGCACTGTCATCAGCTGATGTGTCTCATCTCCTCTTATCATCTCCAGTGTCAGTGAAAGAAGACCAGCACTTACACATGTCTGCATGCTCCCTCACCTGTTCTCTCCCAAACCTGCCATCTGGCAGGGGCTTGTCCTTTGGTTTCAGTGGTGCCCACAAGTCTCGCTACAAGACCATCCTATGCCTCTCAAGGGATTCCACCAGCCAGCTGAGTCCCCCATACCTCCTCTCCTCCCTGTCGGGGAGAAGGAGAAAGGAGGAAGCAGCCAGGAAGGAATCCTGACATACAGGAATCTTGCTACAGGAAAGGGGGGTGGTTATAAGATAGTGCTTCCTTGTGAAGCAGCTCAGAGACCAGGGTAGATGGTATCCCTGGTATATGTGAGTTTTTCACTGTCCTCTGGGAGTAGACATTAGAATTCCCAAGAGAAGATGTAGGATAAACCAGGCCTGGAAGCAAGGAAATTTTGTTAGGATCTGAAATCTATCCCATAGAAACCAATCAGCATCTTGTATTTTCGGAGTTTGTTTCCCTGTCATTCTCCGTGTTTGTGGGCGTCTTTTATAAACTGCAGCCCGGATTAAAGAAAACCAGGGAAGATGTTGTTAGCACAGAGGGCGGGAGGCTACCAGCCCATTCCTAGGCCTCAGGATGAGTGTAGAAATGAGCAGAAACAGAAGTGAGGCAGCCTCAGGGGTAGGTGAACAGGAGTGTCAGTCCTTTTTGTGAACTCACCCCACCCGAAGGCCCTCCTGTCAGAGAAACCTGGACATTTCCAGGTTCTCTTGCATAAAGGCAAGGGTGAGCCCTCACAGTCACAGGGGCTTCATAAAGATAAATCCATGTGTTAACTCCTTCTCACCAAAAAAATAGCCAGCATCCCCAAGCTCTGGTGGTCCTAAAGGCAGCCATCGCCAGGTATAAGAGGCGACTTGGAACTCACCCCCTGAGACACCTAAGAATCGCTACTCAGACCATTCTCCACCTAAGGACCAGCTATGCTCCAAAGGAATACTTGCCACTGGCCACACCTTACAGCCAGTAAACTCCACTGGACTGCTGGTATTAACCTTGTACAATATAGCTTGGAGCCCAGAAAAGACACAAAATGTTTAACAGCCTCTCACTGGCAAATCCCAGTGGCTACTCTGTGTTCTCAAACATGCTGCTACTGGCTTCCCCAAAAGCCCAGGAGGGAGAGAGAAAAGAGAAACAGGCTCCCAGTTCCTTCTGATTCAAGGATCCCAAAATCAGAGCTAGTACTAATTCCGTATTTAAAACTACTTGATTAAATATGTGTTAAAATATATTGAAGTTAAATTAAAACGAGGCAGAGGGCAAAGGTGCAATGAATGCTGCTGTGAGGACTTTCCTAGAATTCTGACTGTTTCCAATAAGTATAGTTGCAAAAAACATTCATATTTCCAAAACATCCCACCACAGTCTACTGAACATTATTTGCCAGAATTCCAATGTATGTCTGCAGGCAGAGTTCCCTTCCCCCACTTAAATAGAATCTAGAAGTCTGTCCCCACCCCCTCTCCCCGCACCCCCTGCCCAGATAGCACACCTGCTGGGAACTGGGACGAGCTCCACAACAGTGATGGGGAAAGCCATACCCTTGTATCATAGAAGCTTCAGGAAGGTGGAGAATGAGGTAGAAACTACACACAGCGATGGGAGCAACACATAAGACCAGGCCATTGCCATTCCTTGGAAACTGTTGTTTCTGACCAGGATTCCTCCTGGACAGTAGTGTCCCAGGGTCATCTGGGAAGCTTTTTGAAAGTACAGATTCAAGACGTGACCATAGATCGTCCTACTTACGCAGTACCCTCTGCACAGGTGACTCTAGGAAGCTACATTTTTATGATGATCAGACATATTTAAAAAGCCCATACTGCCCAATGTTCATTATTTACAATAGCCAAGACATGGAAGCAACCCAAGTGCCCCTCAACAAGTGATAAAAAAGCTATGGTACATATATACAATGGAATATTACTTGGCCATAAATAAGAATGAAATCTTACCATTTGCATCTGCATAGATGAAACTAGAGGGTATTTATTATGCTCAGTGAAATGTCAGAGAAAGACAAATGCGATTTCACTTATATGGAAATCTAAAGAACAAAATAAATAAATACAATTGGGGTGCGGGGATAAGAAGGCCATTCCAAGGTTTTCAATATCAGAATTATGAACTGATGTCCATTTTCCATGTCACAGTTCTCAAATGTCCATTAAGCCTTTGCTTACACATGGCTTCCTCTAAGGATCTTTTTTTTAAAATACCTTTCCCAAATGCAATTCCATGTGCGTTCCTTACGCACTCAGCACGATTTGTAATCACTTGCCCTTTACTTGTATATTATCTGTCTTCCCCAGTAGACTAAGTTCCATGAAGGCAGTCCTGTTTCCTGTCATACCTCAGCATCCAGCACAGAGTGTATGTCCATGAACCTTTGATGCGTGGAAGGACATTGCCTTCAGTTCTCTCGTTTCATCTTATTGTCACATGTATCATAGAGGCAGAGGACAAGTCATTATTTGCCAGTGAATGAGATGAATCAGAACAGCTGGGTGGCTCAAGATCACAGGGTGATTAAGTGGCGAGACCAGACCGCATCTAACACTAAGGCTCAAGCTTCAGGTTGCAGCCGACTCCTTTCCAGTCTCCCATGCTCCCTTCAGCAAATATCAAAGTTTATTAATATCCAACTGACTGAAGAAGTGCCTGTGTCTCAAAGCTTTATATTTATTTGTACGGCAGGCAATTGTACATCTCAGAAGCATAAGCCACCAGGAGCTTATGTGGAAATGAAATGATTAACAGCACTCAAATTAAAATCACAGATGATGCCAAATAAA
The DNA here is from genome assembly GCA_004026665.1 of Murina feae. Classification (NCBI taxonomy): domain Eukaryota; kingdom Metazoa; phylum Chordata; class Mammalia; order Chiroptera; family Vespertilionidae; genus Murina; species Murina feae. The sequence continues at coordinate 113,533 of PVJC01000581.1, forward strand.
AAAAGAAGAAGAAGAAAACTCAAAAGGGGGAGAGGCACTTTTTGGCTGGATTCTGTGACAGATGAAGAATAAGTATCTGGTGTTAGAGTCCACATGTGTGAGATGTTAATGGGTGGATATGCTCCTAAAAGCTACAAACAGGTACTTTTTTAATAATCCTAGCTAAATAAATTCATAGATTAGTAAAAAACACCTTCTTGTATAGTAAGAAATTCACCTTCCCACCTGAAAAAAAGTAAGTATTCTAAGTTTTTATTTTTGTGCATCAATTTTTTTAAAGCAAGGCAGCCTATGGGTTCAAAACTGAGCCAACATAATCTGAAACCAACTCATTAAAGAAAATGTGCAGTAACCAGCATGTACTTTTTAGCCTAATAACTCAGATAGAGTAACAATTTACCTTTTAGGTATAAAAGAATATCAACATCAATGAGGAAAAGGAATACTTCTTTTTCAACCTAAATACAATTGCCAGTGAAACATGTGAACACTGTGTTTGGCATACAAATTTGAAACAACAAAAACACACACACAAGAAACAAGCCATCTATCAAAACATGGTAAAATATGCTAAGAGGAAACTCTGAAAAGACCTGGAATTATGTCAGTCATTTAAAACCAGCTGGGTCAGAACATTGAGACACTCTGCCTTCCCAGGACTACTTCTAAGATGATGGTTCTAATTACCATATCATCACTAATATGCCAAGTTAATTATAATTATTGTTATACATTTTCCATGTACTGCCATAAAGTATATGACTTGAAGTGGGAAGCGTTTAGGGGGATGGAGGAGAAAAGAGAGAGGAGGGATTTTGTGTTTTGTTTTACTGTTAGTTCTTTGCAATGGGGATGGGTGAGTATTGCTCCTATCCCCCTGCCTTCTGGAGGGGTCAGTCTGTAAGGAACCTCATTTGCAAGTTCACAGGACAAGATGAGTGCAGTGCATTATGGGACAGAGCTGTGGTAATTGACTCACACATAACTCATGCCATGAGCCTCCTTAACACTGGGCTGTGTCTAACCAGTGAGTTCACCAGCCACAGACCCAAGATAGCCCCTACGGAGATTGACAGCTGTGTACAGCGAAGCGCTGTGTGTGGCTTTAGGGTGGGAATTCACGCCAGGATAAGGGAATCCCAGGGCCCCAGACTCCAGGAATGTTCTGAGAGCTGAGCGGCAGTCCATATACAGCAGAACTGGCCAGCTGCCAGAAAGAGTAATAGCAAAACTCAGCATCGGAGGAAAAGTCCACTGGAATCCACAGGGACTGGGTGCGGAGAAGAAAACGAAGTCCCGGGCAATGAACATGAATGGGAGGCGCTAGGGCAGAGCAAGCTGGTTGAGAATCTGGAGTAGAAGTGGAGCCAGTGGCCTTTTTCTGAGGCATTTAACAGATGTAACTAAAGGTAGCCAAAAACCTTAAAAGTGGAGACAGAGGGCCCAGCTGGTGTAGCACATTTCTGGAAGACAGTAGGAAGCAAGGCCTGAAGATGCAGCTTTCACTCACTTTGTTTTTTCTCCTTCAACCCCAGATCTAACGAGAGAGAGAGAGAGAGAGAGAGAGAGAGAGAGAGAGAGAGAGAGAGACTGACTGTGTGCCCTCTATGAGAGAATCTGATCAAGGCCCATTTCTGTATTTCCCTGGCATTAGCTCCCAGCTCCTTCAGCATCCTCTTTCCCACCTCCCCTTCTGTAATAACCACATGAGCCAAAACAAAAGGGAACTACTCATGAGAGTCATAGGTCCACTCCAGAAACCACAAAATGCTCTCAGGTTACCAAAACTTGCAGGTTAGAGAGCTGAGCAGAGAGTGTTAAGTCTAGAATAGGACAGAAAAAGCATAAAGATAGCCCATGAGCATAGCTATGGTCCTTAGCAATTAAAGGTGATTGTAGCCAACAGCTCCCATCATAATTATCAGAAGCCCATAGCAAGAGCATCTCATCAGGAAGTTATTTGTAACCTGAAAGCTTTGTCTTCTTTCTCCCCAGGGTCACTCTCTACTTTGTAAGGAAGGTATCAGCCTCTCCAGACCCAAGGAAGCACGGAGTCCACGCATTACAGTGGTCGGTAGAGAGAGGGGTGGGTGCTTCCAGAAGAGACGCCGCCCAATTAAGAACACAGGTGATATAATGGAATCCACATGCCTCTCTCCACCCGGCTCAGGACAATCAACACGGGGACATTGTGCACAGCTTGCGAGGCAGGCAACCTGTTGAAAAAGCCACAAGAGAAGCTGCACCCTGCCAGCTACCATGAAGGCAAACACCACTCTCTTCCTGAACAGGAATAACTTTCTTTACAGAATGACAGCCCATTTCTTTTAGCGTTTAACCATGTGCCAGGCCAGGCCTCGTGTTGAGTGCATCACGTGCATTCACTCACAACTAGCCCACAATGAGCCCGGTGCTAACGGGTGGGATTGGGCAGGGAGGAGCCACAGAACTGCCCCAGGTTACACTGGCCCTGAAAGAGCTGGGGTCTGAACCCAGGAAGCCCAGCTCCAGCAGCCACAAGATTCAACTGCCTTGAATATGCTAGTTTCAGGATCGATGCCACAGTAGGTCCAGAAGAAATCACAGTTTAATCCCGGGAATACCCTTTGAGGCTCCAATTCCATCCATTTACAAATACGGAAACTGAAACCCTGAGATGTTGAGTGACTTGCTAAGAGGTTACAGCCTACAGATCATCTCATCATCCAGAACAGATGGTGCTGAGCAATCAAACTGGACTGTAAGTTTGGGGATCCACTTCCTAGGGTTAGTTTTAAAAATACAGTATATGGCCCTAGCTAGTTTGGCTCAGTGGATAGGGTGTTGACCTGAGAACTAAAGGGTCTAGGGTTCAATTCTGGTCAAGGGCATGTGTCCGGGTTGTGGGCTCAATCCCCAGTAGGGGGCGTGCAGGAGGCAGCCAATCAATGATCCTCTCTCATCATTGATGTTTCTATCTCTCTCTCCCTTTCCCTTCCTCTCTGAAATCAATAAAAATATATTTCTACAAAATACAGTATATAGCATATTCCTCTCACTATTCAAATTTTTCTAATCCCTATTCAAACTTTTAAAACCTCACCATACATTAAAGTCTTCTGGTATGGTCAAACCACGTCATTTTACAGGAAAGGAAACCGAGGTCCTGAAAAGTGACATGATTTGGTCAAAGTCATCTGTGATTATGGTTGAGTTTGTGTCAAATTAGTAATGAGCCATGTACATCTGGTTTATCATTTCTATAGAATGGGTGACCTGGAAGGTTTAAGTCCCAAGTTCATCATTCCCAAAGTGGTATGAGATGTCATGTAAGTGAGTAAGTAGATATCCCATGAGAATACATGTAAGAGTCCCACAAGCCACTCCTAGACAACAGCTCTGGAAGAACACGTGCGTGGAGGACAACTCTGTACAACCAGAAACACTGATTCCAGCCGCTGGGAGTTGCACGGCCCAGACCCTTCCCTTCTTGCATTTAATACAGTTGCCCTCCACCATTCCTAAAGAAATTAAAGCTCATTTCTCTGGAGAGTTTCACAGGAATGAAATAACCAGAGACACCTTAAAAGCTAGCAAAACCAAATTTCAGGTCATTGTTCTAAGATATATATATATATATAGTCTTTCCCATAGAAAAATTTTTCAGATTTACCTTAGGAAGACTTTTGCATTGTGTTAAAATGTACTGCTGTCCTCCACCTGAAGGGAAGTCATTAAGATGCAATTCAAATCCAGAAAGGTTCCCCTTCCAGCTGAAATTACACACCAGGGACGTAAGCATATGTCTAGAGCACATACTGGCAAATATCTTTCACCCAATAATATAGAGACACTGTGCAAATGAGGACTGGGGGTCCACCTTTATACATTGACTAGGGGCCCAGTGCATGAAATTCATGCATGGGGGGGGTGGGGGGAGGGGTCCCTCAGCCCAACCTGCACCCTCTTCAATATGGAGTTCTTGGAGACTCTCACAATCCAGAACCTCTGGCTCTTAGCCGCTAACCTGCCTGCCTGCCTGATCCCCCTAACTGCCCTCCCCCGCTGGCCTGGTCACCCCTATTAACTTTCTTTTTTAATCTTATCCCCTTCACGCACAATTGTATTTGACTTCCTTATTGGCTTCTCCCTCTCACACAATTTTTCTCCTTTATGTAACACTTTTCCTACTGACTCCTCATTTATAAACTTTCTTCTCTCCTTATTTCCTACTTCTGTTTCATCATCATTCTTCCAATTTTTCTACTACCCTCCTTCCCTTCTCACATTCCTTCTTTCCTTTATCTTTACCCCTGCCCACCCTCCCCTTTTCCTTCCTTTCCACCTTAATTTTTTTCTTCACTGCCTCCCTCTGACCTGCTTTGCTCCCTCCCCCATTCCTTCCTTCTTCCCATTCTCCTTTTAAGTTCTACCAGCTCCCCCTTTATAACTTTTCTTCTCTCCCTCTTTTTCTCTCATCCTACCTTTGCCATACATTCTTCTCTACTTACTTCCACTGTTTTAATACCTATCTATTTACCTGCCTAATTATCCACTATCATTTATCTTTTTTTCTTTTCTGACTTCTACTTTTAAAATCTGTCCCCAGTACACAACTATACTTGGTTTTCATTATAGGCTCTACAGTTCACTCATACATCCTATTTTTTTAACTCTGCTGTCCACTGACTCTTTTATGAAGTTCTTCCCTCCATCCTGTTCTGCCCCTCCCCCACCTGGTTACTTCGCCCCAAACTCTCCAGG